>BOPN01000227.1:110000-112500 GCA_017312705.2 Penaeus japonicus
TGCTTTCGATTGTAATCTCCTGCATCTTTACATGCACCAGTCATGCCACCGGCCATAAATACACGCAAATGTAAAAACGCAGTTGATTAGTCTCGGGTGTCGCTTTGCTTGGCCTAATCATATGCTTGGACGTGTCAGGGAATGATGATAATGGTACTACTACTTCTAATAATAATTATATTGACCGTAATGATAACAACAGTAACAGTGTCATAGAAATGGTTGTCGTATTGGTAGAAAAAAATATTATGACAATGGTTGTGATAAGATTAATGGTAACAATGATAATGATAATATTTGTCCTGTCGATAATAGTGCAAAGGTGGGGATGCTGATATCATTACTATCTTTATGATAATGATAATAATAGTTATTATCATCATTATCAATATCACTGTTATTATTACCATTATTATTGATATCATTATTATCTTTATTGTTACTATAATTATTATAGCTATTATTACTATCATCATTACATTGTTGTTATTATGATATTAATAATGATATTAATGATAATGATAATAATGATAATTATCATTATCATTATCACTTACATTAAACAAGCAATAATAATGATAATCATTATCAACATAATCATCATCTTTGTTAGTAAATGTTTTGATAATTGGTATTACCTTCGTCATTATTATTGTTACTATTGTTATTAATGATTATGATCATTGTTATTAATCTTGAAATTGGGATTATTGCTTGTATTATTTTGATTATGATTTTGATTATTATTGGTTTCATTAGCATTTTATATGTTGTTATTATCATCGTTATTACTGGCATTGGTGCTATCAGTCTTATTGTTATTATTATTGTTATTATCATTGTCTATGATATTGTGATTATTGCAATATCATTGTCATTTTCATTTATGTTATTAATCATTATTGTTCACGATTATTATTATTACTATTATTGTTAATGTTATTACCGTTGTCATCATTATCATTACTATTTTCATAACTATTGTTATTATTTTTGTTGTTATAATTACTGTTATCATGATTATCCTTATTAATAGTATTTGTTATCATTATCGTCAGTGCTATTTATACTATGAATAGTATTAATAATGATGATAAGAAGAAGGATAATAATAACAATGATTGTCATGAAGATAATGATATTAAAATCAGCAATAAGAATACTTATATAAACGTATCAGCAACATGAAGATTTTTTTTTCAGAAATTGATATTGAGAAAATAATGTTGACAGGCAACCTTTTTGTCTTATTCATGTCTATAGACAGTATGTATGGGTTCGCATGATTATAGTGATATATATATGTATATATATATATATATATATATATATATATATATATATATATATATATATATATATATATATATATAAACCATATGTAAATATATGTTTGTGTGTGTGTGTGATTTATATATATACATATCGATATCTCTCTCTGTCTCTCTCTCTGTCTCTCTCTCTCTCTGTCTCTGTCTCTCTCTCTCTCTCTCTCTCTCTCTCTCTCTCTCTCTCTCTCTCTTATATATATATATAAATATGTACATATATATATGTATATGTATATATATACACATATATATGTATGTGTGTGTGTGTATATATATAAATAGATAGATAGATATAGACATAGATATATATAGATAAATATATAGATATAGATATATATTGATGAATAGATAGATATGTGTGTGTGTGTGTGTGAACATATGTATACATTACATATGTTTAGATATATGAAAATATGTATGTGTATATGTGTATATATATAAATATATATATATATATATATATATATATATATATATATGTATATATATATATATATATATATATGTATATGTATATAAACACACACAAAAAGAATGTATTTATGTGTATTTATTTATTCATTTATAAATTCCTATGAAGAGAGAGCGGAAGGATGTATATGAGTGCATGTCATTAATTCTTCTTGGTGCATTTGCTATAAATTGCGATATTTCCCCATAAGCAAAAGGCTTTTTTGGAAATTTTCAACAGCTTTCTCACGGCTGTCGCTTACAAAAAGATCATTATTATCATTTGATATCAACATATACACATATGAGTGTATGCAAGCTTAAATGTGTATATGTAGCTATGTATATGTTTTTTTCTGATGATTTTATATGTGTGTATGTGAGACCACTGACCACAAAATGCTTTCAGCCAAAACAAATGTATTTCTTATTTTCTATCATTCCATTGCAAGTGCATTACTGTAATAACAATAACATATAAAAAAATCAATTTTAAATGTATTTACTTTGTTATTTTTCATTTAGTTATTCATATTCAAGTATATTACTTTTTTAAAACTTGTGACACTTATGAATGGAATCTTCTTGTTTGTTAAGAAGAGGGATGTGTCTCCATCCTCTCCTTGACTGCTGTCCAACTTCGTTAAAACTTCGCTAATTTGCAAAGTCTCTCTTGGTCGCAAGAAACAAAATCTTTAAATTAGAGGTGTTTTTTTACT
>BOPN01000227.1:117500-120000 GCA_017312705.2 Penaeus japonicus
ATTCCTCTCACTCAGTATACGAACCACCTACACCTAGTCTGACACCTCATCTCTTAACCAGAGTGTAAAGAGCCACCCTTTACCCCCCCCCTCCCCCCGCCCCCTTAGCCAAAGCCCGTCTATTAGTCAACAGGTAAAGTCAAAAGGCGAGTCTGAAAAGCAACTTTGAAAGGCACGTGTGAATGTCAACCGGACAGAAAGCCAGGCGCGCCCATCCATAATTTGTTTGATGCGGGGAAGGAATTCACGCCGGTGCCTGCATAGCGTTCAGGAGAGTGATATTATGCTTCATGTTATATCGAACGAATATTGGTCTAAGGATTAAAAAAAAATCGCTTTCTTTTCTATTTCCTATAAATCAAAAAATGAGTAGATGGCATACATGCTTGGTAAATTGGATAATGATAACTCGTAGTAAGAAGCATTCAGCGTAATATAGAGATTTACAGGAAAGTTCTTTTTTTTAAAGATAGCCGAGCTCTCAAGGGAAATTGCTGGTTAAACTTTTTAAGGTTATGGGTTTAAGGCGAAATTGCAGTAATTTTCAGAACTCTCGAGGTGAGCAATAACCGATTCCAATTTCCGATTTCTAAAAGGAGATAGGGGTATGAAGAATCATACCAAACAGTTTTGCAGCATTCCGAATTCCAGAGACAGAAGATGGGTATCACTATCTACCCGTGCTATGCAGAAACCATTATATATATTTTTCTTAAATTTCAAACGCACGCTGGAATAAGAAGAAGAACGGGATGGAAATTCGCAAAACGCATTATTTCACCAAATAATTACCTATTCCAGGCTAAGGTGCTTACAACAGAGTATGATAGCATTAACTTTAATGTCAAAGGTGAATATTCTTTACAACTTGTGCTTATTTCAAGCCTTGCGAATTTCATAGTCATTGCATTAAGTTGTCTGACTGACTTTGCATAAGTTAGTTATCAAACAACTTTACTCAGATTGCTAAATGCATGTATATGAGAGAGAGACAGAGAGAGAGAGGGGGGGGGGGAGACAGACAGACAGACAGACAGAGATAATGAGAAAGAGAGAGGGAAAGAGAGGTGACAGACAGATATATAAATGGGCAGAGGTTATACATAAAAAAGACAAACTAATAGAAAGTAGAAAACAGAAAGAGACAGAAACGAACACAGGGAGATCATGTGAATAAGAACGAGACAAAGAAAACAAAACAAATAAAGAGGGAAGTAAAGAGGGCGAGTAACAAGCTCAAAAATGCTTCCTTTGAGACGCGCCATTTACTCATATACTCATTTCTATCCAAGTCATGTATTCTTGAATTACTCACTGACTCATGCCTCAGCCACATGAGCGCTACCTCATAATACACACATCATGTTCTCTTCCTCTCTCTCTCTCTCTCTCTCTCTCTCTCTCACACACACACACACACACACATACACACACACACACTCACACACACACACATACACACACACACTCACACACACACACATACACACACACACATACACACACACACTCACACACACACACATACACACACACACTCACACACACACACATACACACACACACTCACACACACACAGGCGCAAACACACACACACACATACTTTATTCATTTATTTACTTATTTATTCATTTATCAATATTTATCATTTACGAGAGAGGGATTGTGTTCATTGTGGAAATCCTATAGCGCGGTTTGTTGCTCTTTGAACATCTGAATCTGAAATAGTCTCAAATTTCTATTTTTAACATGCGCTTCGTATTTGTTATTTATTTCTCTTTATAATGTTTTAATTCTTTGTTTCGTCTATGATTTTTTTAAGCGTGTTTTATTTTATTATTTCATTCCGTTTTTTTTTCCTTTCGTTATTTCCGGTTCGCTTTCTTGGTCTACTGTTGTTGTTTATTTTGGTTAACCTCATTGGTGCTCTGTATTCCATGCTTTCACTTGTCTATATTTTGTATTATTCCATTTCTCTTATTCGATTTTCTATTAATTCCAGTTTCCTTGATCTGTTTTTCTATTATCACTCACGATCTTTCCACTGACCCACCCTATTCTTTTTCTCTTCTACTTCTATCCATCATTCCTCTTTTCTTCTCTCTCTCTCTTCTTCTCCATCTCCACTCTAAATCCACCACCTCCCCCATGCCACACCTCTACACCCCCTCCCCCCCACAGCCCCTACAAGAAACCCCCTCCCATCGGATCCCCAATACCACGTCTTCTCCCCTTCTGTTTGGTATACGCGAATGGGCTCCTTGGTATGTCCTCAGAATATTTTTATCCAGTGTAGTTCACTTCAGAAGGGAAAAAATGGAGGTGGATCTGTGTGCATTCTATATGCGATATACGTACTTATGCACGTGCTAATGTACAAACAGATGCGCACGCACACGCATACGAACACGTACACGCACAAGCACAAACACACACAGAAAGAAGAGGAAAGAGAAGAGACGAACAGAAAAACGATGAAATAGAAGAAAAGAAACAAAT
>BOPN01000227.1:135000-152500 GCA_017312705.2 Penaeus japonicus
GGATGTGTGCCGGATATTCTAGTCTATAGGCCTACATGCTCTATATACAAGAGTTTTTGATTAGCATTTCGCTAAATAATTTGGATAATCCAATCGGATTTTATGTTAAATCATAATCATGTTCTCTCTCTTATATATCGTTGTTTATAAACAAAAAGATGAAAATTAATCATCATTATTCTCAAATTTATTTTTGTCTAATCATACGTTCACTTAATACTTAAAATACATGATACTTATTAATCAAAAAATGATATGCCTTCATGTTGTCTTGGCATTAACAAAGGAAATAAGTTATTGCGAAAAGTATAATTCATGATGATTTACCAGTCGTTTATTTCTTGCTTGATTTATTGTGACTGTAATTCATACTTTTTTAGAATTGTGTATGTATATGCATTCCATGTATTGTGAATAACTTGGAAATAAACATGACATTTTGAACTCGGAGCTTAGATAAGTTTACTGCCTAAACAATCTAAAATGTATTGTGATTTTGTAAATTATACGATTTCGCAATTCTGCTTACCGGAAAAAATGAAGTTACGAGCGCTTTTCAAATAAAAGAAAAAAAATATATGGAATCATAATTCAGATTTTTAAAAATAACGTTTTTCGCCGATTTATATTTTTCTTCTCGCCTTTTGTATAATTAATTCAAAACTCATTTTATAAAAAAAAGTGTAATATAATGAACTTATTGATGTTGCCTACTAGTGTTGAAATTTGAATTGCCTTTTATTTTATGTAGGCCTATTTGTTTATATATTCATGCGGTTGGTGTTTATAAAGGCAACATTACATGCATTCTTGTTTTATTTTTCAAAAGGGGAATATTCACTTTATTCTATATTGCATTTGAGTTTGCGTTATATAATACATTCAGCCTGGCTTTCTGTGATTCACAAGCATCGAAAATGTTATTCATAAACATGATTCTAACCTAACCAAAAATATTGGATAACATTATCATTCGCGGTCACTGTATCAAATGAAGATCTATTTTCTACATGATAGCATATCTTGTAGAAATATTCAAGTTTTGCTAAGATCAAATTCTATCATTGCTCTAATAAAATATTGGTATCAATTATTGGTAATTATAATTATTCGAATTACATATGTTTTGGAATACGGATTGGAATCTACAATAACTTAAAACAAATTCTTTTGTTTGCCGTTGTCGTGAAAATATATTGTAAAACAATAAGGAGATCAATATACCGTTTTAATTTCTGTTCCAACGGAACCATATGGATGTTTAGCGGTCAGATCACACGGTTGAAATGATCCACCATTTTTAACTACGAATATTCGACCGCAAAACATATTTTCTTTGTCAGATACTGGGGTTCTGTTATATATATCCGTAAGCATAACGGTATATGACGTATATATCAAATAATCTGACGAGTGCTATCTACATGTATCAAAATTCAACTTGCTTGTAAAGTAAATGATGAAAGAACTTGACATGTTCGATAGAATACGTATGAATAATATAGTTGAGATATCTACTGGGTATGGAATTTCCGAATACTTTAAATTACAACTCAATATCTAGTCAGACTTTTTATCGGAAACCAAGAGAATAGGCTAAATATATATCTATATTTTTTCAGCTCATTTCCCCCATTTTTTTTAAAGCAGGGAGAAAAGGTCAGTCGAGAAAATTAACGCAACTTATCGAACATATGGCACCTCCCTCCCCCACACGTTCAGTTACCAACTTGTATTTGTCGATTTTAAATCGTATATTTAGAATTATATATACTTTTCTATTATTATACCTTAATCTAGTATCAAATGTCACGAATAAACATACCCAAGTACAAACGAAACAAAGAGACGGATTTTGGATTAATAATTAACATGCGAAACATATATCCTACTCGGTAACTCGACCGAGCAGACGACACATGGTCCGCGAAGCAAGCTTTCCGTCCGTCAGTGTGTGTCATGTAGTGAAGAAGTATGGATGTTACATTTTGGTGAAACCATGTGATAATTACAATCTTTTCTGGATTTATTAGCGTGAATTAAAAGAACTACTGTGTCGATTTAGGGGGAAAATATAAATGCCTATCTTTAACGGTGTGAGATTTTCCTTCCTAATGGTTTTGTGATCTGTAATTAAAAGAGTTTTACCCAAAAATAAGATCGATATTCTAGTGTTGGTAAACGACTATTTACCCAATTAAGATATCGATCAGTATTCACATATATTTGTGTAAAAGAAATATCAGTCCTGGATTATTCTTAGTGGATTTGGCAACTTGGTCTCGGCAAGAGAAAAATACAGGTATGTAAACGTGTGTGCGTTTAGGAAAATTATGTGCTCAATGCATACACACACATTATGTAAATGTGTATGCGTTTCTAGACCTTTCACATTTATCGAAACTATTTACCTACATGTTTACTCGTTAACATCATCCGTGTGTATGTATTTTGAGATCGCTACATACATACACACACATAACATAGCAGCCAGTACACGTACTTCTATGCGTGCACCTATATATTTGCAACATCCTTTTCCACGTGCATGAAATATATACCTGCATTGTATCTATATACCCGTGTTAACGTGCGTGGTGTCCGAGACGTGGGCAGTACCTTCGCTGTTGGTACTGACAACCGCCGAGGAAGTTGTCAGTATTGATTAGGTGGAAAGCAGAAAAATAGCAGTGCGCTTAGCAGGGGAATGTAGTCCAGTAGATCTCTTTTATTGATTTTGGTTCGCCAGATGGCTAAACAAATGGAACCGAAGTCAACTTAGAGTGGTATCGATAACCAGTCTAACATTGTTTTGATATTATCATTATTGTTATTATTATCATCATCATCGTCATCATTATCATTATCATTATGCGATTGTCAGTGTTATGGTATAACGAATTTATTACTGTTGTTGCTGTTATAATTATTATCATCATTATTGTAATTATAATTATTGTCGTCGTCGTCATTTTGTTATTGTTGTTGTTGTGGTGGATTGTGGGAATCAGAAGTCACTGAGATGCAAAATGGGTTAAGAATCGGCAATGGGTAATTTACAGATGGGAAGACGAACGGTAAGGGGTCTGCCTAAATGATGTGGTTAATGAAAAGATCATTCCCTCCCCATCGCCGCGTGGTCGTCTGTCGATAATCGCCTGGGAATGGGGTTGGCCGAAGGGGGGAAGGGGGGGGGGGGTATTATTGGTGTCCAGTACTGACCGACCGCAGTGTGTTTGGGTTTACGTTCGGTCTGGCATACTTCGTGGATGTGTGTGGCTCGTAGCCTATGTTTACTGTATCTGAACATTTTCAGATGGCTGTATTTTAGATTTTTTTTTTCATTTTGTTTGTTTTGTTATTTATGTATTATTCTTAAATTACGAAAATATGCAATGCACGTGAAAACGCGCGCGCGCGCGCTCACACACACACACACACACACACACACACACACACACACACACACACACACACACACACACACACACACACACACACACACACACAATCCATCTTTTTCTTACCTATTCTTTCATCTCTCTCTCCCTTTCTCCCTTTCTCTTTCCTTATGTATCTCTCCCTGTTACTCTCCTTCTCCTTTCGACTTTTTCACCTTCTCTTTTCTCTCCTTTCTCCTCTTCCCTTCCCTTCCCTTCCCTTCCCTTCCCTTCCCTTCCCTTCCCTTCCCTTCCCTTCCCTTCCCTTCCCTTCCCTTCCCTTCCCTTCCCTTCCCTTCCCTTCCTATCCCCCCATATGTACGTGCAACTAAGCAGAAAATAGTTTGAGTCGTATTTCCCCTCAAACTCTACCTCTAACAATGGCCCATTTACACAATTCATAAATTGCAGGCCCTGAGATCTCCGTCAGGCACTCGAGGGCCGCGTGGCTTACGGTGCAGGCTGGCCGTTGCAACCCATTTCTTACGGCCAAGTCGTTACATCCGGTGCGGGAAGTGACTGTGTATGCATTGTTCCGTCATGCAATTACGGTTTTCATGACCTCGAAAGGGTCTGCCTGTCGGATTGGGATTTCTCTCTGTGTTTTTTTTCTCTCTTTGTCTCTTTTCTCTCTCTCTCTCTCTCTCTCTCTCTCTCTCTCTCTCTCTCTCTCTCTCTCTCTCTCTCTCTCTCTCTCTCTCTCTTTTCCCAATTTAGTTCAGTCTTGAAATTTAGTGAATTTCTATATCTTCCATGTGTTTTAGGGTTATATTTGATTCTGTTCTCAGCACGCGTTTATTTAACCTAACAGTAAACTTCCGGTGTTACGCCGATCCATTGTTTTTCTATGGATACATTTCTTTGTGGTTTATATTCCGTTATGCATTCCGTGATACGTTTTATTTTGCGTTATAATTATGTTAGTTTTCCCACTCGTCTTGATTTATGTTTTATCAGTTCATATGCCTATGATTTTTTTCTTTTAATTGATGTGATTATTCATTAGTTATTTATGAATGCGTTCTGGTTGTCGAATTACAGATGAACTGCGATTTGCGTACTATCCATACTGATAATGTTACTAATGATGACATAGGAAAGACAACAATAATAACAACAAAGATGAAATGAACAATATTAAAAATGACAATATGGGACCACAATGAGAAAGTCTTGAGACAATATCTTCTGTCATTAATGTTTGGTATATTACCGTCAGATCTCGTGGGTCTGTGCACATATTAAATCAGGGGCCATTTCCCCTCATATTCTGCACCGCCCGAGACAGAAGTATGCTATTTCATTTGCACCCTGAACATACCATAAATTTTCCACTGCATCTGTCCCCCTATATTGCTGTGAATATTCCATGTCATTCGGGACTGTCTCTCCCCTCCGCCTCTTTCCCTCTCTCTCTGTCTCTGTCTGTCTGTCTGTCTCTCTCTCTCTCTCTCTCTCTCTCTCTCTCTCTCTCTCTCTCTCTCTCTCTCTCTCTCTCTCTCTCTCTCTCTCTCTCTCTCTCACTCTCACTCTCACTCTCACTCTCTCTTTCTCTTTCTCTTTCTCTTTCTCTTTCTCTTTCTCTCTCTCTTTCTCTCCCTCTCTCTCTCTCTCTCTCTCTCTCTCTCTCTCTCTCTCTCTCTCTCTCTCTCTCTCTCTCTCTCTCTCTCTCTCTCTCTCTCTCTCTCTCTCTCCCTCTCTCCCTCTCTCCCTCTCCCCCTCCCTCCCTCCCTCCCTCCCTCCCTCCATTCGTACTCTTTTTCGGTTTCTCTTGCAGAGTACTTCTGTTCCCCCCTCTTTGCTGTCAACTTGCACCACCCTCACCCCCCCTCTCTCTCTCTCTCTGCCTCGTTGCACTTGATGATTGCAGAGTGATTAACGATTGAGAATTGATGATCCGAGAGCGTTCTCCTTCCCCTCATCAGAGAGTAGAGAGCCAAAGGACGTGGATGTAGATTTCTTGTATATGAAGTAAGGGGTAGGTCTATTTTTTTTATTTTTTTCTTCGTTATTTGTCGGTTTATACGTATATGATAGGCCTACTCTTATGGTTTGAGTTTGATCGTTAGGCTCGAAGTGGCTAGTGGTATTTTTTATGAATTGTTTTTTTTATTAAATGTTATACTGTATGTTATTTCTTGTTAGGTTCGAAGTAAGAGTGTGGAAGAGATTTGAAGTGGATAGGGTAAGGTGACTGTGATTATTTTCGATATTCTGTAGTTGCTTTTGTTATATATTTTTTCGTTGTTAACTTTTTTGACCGTCTTTGTTTCATTATTTGTTGTTGTTGTAAAGAAGACCTCTATTTCATTTTTTCCCTCGTCATATGCCCTTGTGTATATAGGAATTTGTTTATATGTATTAGTAGATCTGAAAAGGAAATACGTGTGTTTAATTGTTTTATTTCATATGTTTTATCTGTTTTATTCAATTTTCATTTATATTCTGTGAGGTACGGGTGTTTTATTTGTTGTTAGTTTAAGTACAGTAGACGCTAGTTGTGTGATATATTTTTTGCATTTTCGTTATCCTTAATTACATGTGGGATTAGTTGGTCCATTTTATCGGTATATTTCTTTTCAATATGTTTTTTTGTCGTTATTATTGTTATTGTGGAATTAAGATGGCTGTTGCGTTTAATTGTCATTTGCGTTGTCGGTAGATTTGATATGCATATACAGCCTATGTAAATGACAACTCAGTTCATAAATGTAGGTCTACCCATCTTTTATATAATGATTATAAAATTATGTATAAGTGGAAAATAAGTACATAATGCAATAGGGAAAACTATCACATATCATAATAGTGAATAGGTGAAATTAGAGAAGGAAATGATACTTAGGAAATGAAAGTAGAAAAGGTAAAAAATAAAAAATAAAAACAGAAATAATGCGATATAAGATGAAAGAAAGAAATTAAAAATAAAACATCCAAAAAAAGACGGAAATAAGGACTAAGAATGATAGAACGTGAAAATACGGGAGAACGAACAGATAACCGAGATAACCGAGACGTGGATCCGAGGCGAAGAAGAGAAGCAGGAGGGCGAAAGACGCGATGGGGTGGGGGGTGTGGGGGTGGGGGGGGGGGTTAAGAATGATAGATGAGATGCGAAGGGATAAGGCAAATGCGGATAAGGGGATAAAAGGATGAGGGGAGGATAAAAAGGGTTAATGGAAAGAGGCGGTTGGATTACGTGTCCCGTCAGGCGAGGTCGAACAGGTGGGCGGGCAGATTGGCTGGCCTGCTGACGGGGAGAGGGGTAGAGGGGGGGGCGGGGTAGAGTAAATAGTCCCTGTGTCTCTCTTGGTATTCTTATGCTTACTTTATCCTCTTCTTTATTTAGGTTCGATTTTGCTTGTATTTTTTCTCTCTCTTTCTTGTAACTCTCCCTCTTCTTCCCCTCCTTCTCCTTCCATTCCCCTCTTTTCCCTCCCTATCCTTCCTCCTCCCACCTCCTTCCACCTCCTCCCACGTATTGGCTCTCCTCCTGACGCCCACTTGCTTAATTACCACCCATGACCTCCGCCCATATCCCTTTCCCCTACTCCCCCATCCCTCCCCCCCGTCAAACGATTCTCCTATCACCCCCCCTATATTTCTTGTCCTCCTATTCCCCCGTCAACTTATCGCTCATCCCCCCTCCTCTATACCCTATTTCCCCCCTTCCTGTCTCTCATCACCCCGCCTTCCCCAACTTCCATCCTCCTATCATCCCCCAACATTCTATCTTCCACATCCACCCCCATCCCTCATCCTTCTATCCCCACATGCTCCTCACTTCCTATCCCGACCTCCCCCCCCCCCCCAATCCTCCCAACACCCCCGTATCCCCTCAACACGTGCGTAATAAGAAGCGATCTTGCGGTCACATCCGAAACGCCACGCTGCGAGTCATTCAGAGAGAGAGAGAGTGAGAGAGAGAGAGAGAGAGAGAGAGAGAGAGAGAGAGAGAGAGAGAGAGAGAGAGAGAGAGAGAGAGAGAGAGAGAGAGAGAGAGGGAGGGAGAGAGAGAAGGATATTTTTTATTTGATAGACTTTATTTACAGTTCAGTGTCAGTGCCCTGCAAAAAGTCATGGTAAGATGTCAAAGTATCTACCCAGATTGGCACAACTTCTGCATGAAGGACTATCATTCCGACATTAATTTTTCATACTTGACTGGCTGCGTTATAGTGTTTGTCATGTTTCCATGTTATAGCTGGTCGACAAGAACCGTTTTCTATCACCGATCGTATCAAAGGCAAGACCAGTATCTATGTCAAAATGAATATAATCAAGTGACATTCTTTGTATATTGTTGTTCGATCGATACATGCATTTTTCGTGCAGAAAAGTTAAGTAGTGGGTAAGATTATATGATTTGGGTGTTTTGCACATTTTGCTGTGATGATACGAGAATGGTTTTGCCTCCCAAACTGCATTCTGCACTTGTTGTATTGTGTACTGACATCCTATGCGTAGTCTGGTTAGTGTTACCAGCTGCCTCCGCGATTGACCATTGTAGACTTATAGGGTTTGTCTAAATACTCCCATAGTGTCATATGGTGCCGTGTCCATTCTTTTGTGTCCTTTCTTTAGTCCGTACCTGACATTCTTAATCTCTCAGATTGCTTATTACATGTCTTTTCATTTGGCTGAGAGATAATGGGATAGCACAGAGTGGTTCTTCAATGGAGGGGGCCAGTTTGGCTAACTGGTCAGCCTTGTCACTTGATATTCCTATACGAGAGGGTATCCAGTACAGTGACACTTGAATACCCTGTTCTAAGAGTCTGGAAATTGGGTGTAGGATATTTCTAGGTACCATGTGCCCTGGACTAAATGCAGTGAGTCTGTAGTGTGCACCCCGGGTGTCAGTAAAGACAGCTAGACCTATGTTGCGCCGCTGTTCACTGCCTTTCTTTATGACATGGTGTATGGCTACGGATTCGCCAAGAGGGTGGGAGAGGGAGAGGGAGAGGGAGAGGGAGAGGGAGAGGGAGAGGGAGAGGGAGAGGGAGAGAGAGAGAGAGAGAGAGAGAGAGAGAGAGAGAGAGGGAGAGGGAGAGGGAGAGGGAGAGGGAGAGGAGAGGGAGAGGGAGAGAGGGAGAGAGAGAGAGAGAGAGAGAGAGAGAGAGAGAGAGAGAGAGAGAGAGAGAGAGAGAGAGAGAGAGAGAGAGAGAGAGAGAGAGAGAGAGAGAGAGAGAGAGAGAGCGGAAGAATGAAAGGGATGGGAATGGATGGATGGTGAACCGGAAATAAAAAGAGAAGGAAAAATCATGTAGAAAAAAAAAAAAAAAAATGAAAAGAGAAAGAATAAAGAATAGGAACGAAAGAAGTAAAAAGAGAAGAAAAATGGAGTTGAGATGAGACAATATGTATTTTTCTTCGCGCACTAATGTTTATCGATCTCCCCCCCACCCCCCACCCCCCACGAAGCCTGGGTATCTGGCCATAAATTCAACGGTGAATCCACCAGGTCGATGTCGTAATTGAGACTGACATGTCGATGGCCATAATTCACAGTTAGATAACCAAAATAAAATCGTAAAGTTGACAATTTTACTCCCATGGCAACAACTTTTCGGAGTAGATTGTTTGATTATTTTTGTTGTTTTTATTATTATATTTATTATCATTATTACTATTATTATGGTTATTATCATTATTGATATTAAATTATTATTATTATTATTATTATTATTATTATTATTATTTTCCAAATAAACATATCAATGAACAAGCCAAAGAACAAATAGTATAAACCAAATCATAAAATGAAGACAGAAAATGAACGTTATTTCTATTCGGAAATTCCCACAGAGATCGTAGTGGGATAATTCTTTATTTATAGGCCTAACGAAAGACTGATTATCACAGGCGCTTCCTTGTTTGTTTGTCTCGAGTAATTGGTGGTGTGATTGTGTGAATGTACGGTTAATTAATGATCTGGTAGATGTTATAACTATGGGTATTGATTTGGTTAAATTTGGTTTGGATTTGGTTGCTGATGTAGATATATTCATTATTTTCGGTTTTGTTGTTTTAATAATGATAGTTATAGTAATGATGATGATTATTATAATTGTGATTGTCATAATTATTTTTGTTACTACTACTACTACTTTTAGTATTATTTATTCTTCTTTTCATCTTCTTAGTATTATTTTTGTTATCGTTATATTGCTATTTCTCGTCATCGTGTTCATTGTGTTTTTTGTCACTGGTATTTTTTATTGTCGTTTTCAATTGCCTCGATCATTGCCGTTGCTTTAATTGAGTGAAAGCAAACACCTCCTTGAGAAACAGCTGAACGGAAGGAAGAGGGAGAAGGGAAGGGACGGAGAAAGAGGAGGGGAAGGAAGGAAAGGGGAAGGGAGGGAGAGGGGAAGAGACGGGGGAAGGGGAGAGGGGGAGGAGAAGAGAAGAGGAAAGAGGAGGGGATGGGAGTGGGAGAGCGGAGGGGAGGGGAGGGAAAGGGGAAGAGACGAGGATAGAGGAGGGAAGGGAAGGGGAAAAGACTCGAGAAAATAGGAGAAAAGGAGAGGGGAAGAAATGGGGAAAAGGAGGGAGGGGAAGAGACGGGGATAGAGGAGGGAAAGGAAGGGAGAGAAAAATAGACGAAGAAAGAAGAGGGAGGGGTAGAAGACGTTAAATAGAGGAAAGGAAGAGGGGAAAATACGGAGGAAGAGGAAGAAGGAAGGAAAACGACGAAAATGAGGGGGAAAGGGTAAAATGTGAAGATGAACGAAGGGAAGAAGAGTTTAATAAGGGAAGAATGGAAGAGAGGGAGGGAGAAAGGGGGGAGGGGGTAGAAGAGGCATGAATCATGAATTAAATAGGTCAATTAGAGAGACAGACGCGACTGACAGGATAAGTTGATCAACTCTTCTTGGGAACGAGCTGTCGAGTGGCTTACAAGTGCGTGCGGGAGAGGGGCTGTAATTACACTGAGGGAGATTTTTTCCTTTTTTTTTTTCTTTTTTTTCTTTTTCCTTTTTTCTTTTTTTTCTTTTTTCTTTTTTCTTTTTTTTCTTTTTCCTTTTTTTCTTTTTTTTCCTTGAGGGGGGGGGGGGGTTGTTGTTTTTGGGTTTGTTATTGGTGTTATTATTTGTGGGGATTATTTTGTTTTTTCCGTTTGATTTTGTCATTGTTGTTGTCATTAGCTATTTTGGTATTTGTAATGTTATCAAGGTCACTGTTTTATTGTAGTTATTATAATGACTATCTTTTGTTGATATTAACTTTTATTAATGACATAATTAGTATTGTCTTTTATTAGCATTAGATATTAGCAATTCTGGTTGGCTTCAGTAAAGAATGCTACATATGGCTGAATATAGGGCATGATGTATTGTATATAGGTTGGCATTTTTCATTTTTTTATTTTAAATCATTAGGCCTATAATCTAGAAATACCTGGATAGATTGGGTATTAAGTAACTCATTTGGCCGTGTTTGTGTGTGTGTGTGTGTGTGTGTGAGTGTTTCTGTGTGTTTATGCGTTTATATATGTTAGTTGCGTGTGCATTGAATGCGCATATTGTTCAGTAAAATGATAGAGTCATCCGACCAACATGATTTGTCAGGACTTGCAATACGTGTATGTGTGTGTTTATGTATTTACTTGCTTGCATCTTTGCATGCACGAATCAAGAATGCACCGCCAGTTGTCATGCGCGAGGCAGTCATGATTCAATGGCCGTAATAGAATCCCCGTCATGAGACCTGTCTGGACTTGTTCATGACTCAGGGGAGTTGGAGATGGCACCAGTGAGGAACGACGTCGAGGGGCTGTGCCGTGGGGGCGCCAGGGTGCTTTCGAGGGGCAGTTGATTCATCTGGAGGATGTGAAGTGGAGGAGGAAGAGAAGAAGGAGGAGGAGGAGGAGGAGGAGGAGGAGGAGGAGGAGGAAGGGAAGAAGAAGGTGGAGGAGGAGGAGAAGAAGGAGGAGGAGTAGAAGAAGGAGGAGGAGTAGAAGAAGGAGGAGGAGAAGGAAGAGGAGGAGGAGGAAGAAGAAGAAGAAGAAGAAGAAGAAGAAGAAGAAGAAGAAGAAGAAGAAGAAGAAGAGGAGGAGAAGAAGAAGAAGAAGAAGAAGAAGAAGAAGAAGAAGAAGAAGAAGAAGAAGAAGAAGAAGAAGAAGAAGAAGAAGAAGAAGAAGAAGAAGAAGAAGAAGAAGAAGAAGAAGAAGAAGAAGAAGAAGAAGAAGAAGAAGAAGAAGAAGAAGAAGAAGAAGAAGAAGAAGAAGAAGAAGAAGAAGAAGAAGAAGAAGAAGAAGAAGAAGAAGAAGAAGAAGAAGAAGAAGAAGAAGAAGAAGAAGAAGAAGAAGAAGAAGAAGAAGAAGAAGAAGAAGAAGAAGAAGAAGAAGAAGAAGAAGAAGAAGAAGAAGAAGAAGAAGAAGAAGAAGAAGAAGAAGAAGAAGAAGAAGAAGAAGAAGAAGAAGAAGAAGAAGAAGAAGAAGAAGAAGAAGAAGAAGAAGAAGAAGAAGAAGAAGAAGAAGAAGAAGAAGAAGAAGAAGAAGAAGAAGAAGAAGAAGAAGAAGAAGAAGAAGAAGAAGAAGAAGAAGAAGAAGAAGAAGAAGAAGAAGAAGAAGAAGAAGAAGAAGAAGAAGAAGAAGAAGAAGAAGAAGAAGAAGAAGAAGAAGAAGAAGAAGAAGAAGAAGAAGAAGAAGAAGAAGAAGAAGAAGAAGAAGAAGAAGAAGAAGAAGAAGAAGAAGAAGAAGAAGAAGAAGAAGAAGAAGAAGAAGAAGAAGAAGAAGAAGAAGAAGAAGAAGAAGAAGAAGAAGAAGAAGAAGAAGAAGAAGAAGAAGAAGAAGAAGAAGAAGAAGAAGAAGAAGAAGAAGAAGAAGAAGAAGAAGAAGAAGAAGAAGAAGAAGAAGAAGAAGAAGAAGAAGAAGAAGAAGAAGAAGAAGAAGAAGAAGAAGAAGAAGAAGAAGAAGAAGAAGAAGAAGAAGAAGAAGAAGAAGAAGAAGAAGAAGAAGAAGAAGAAGAAGAAGAAGAAGAAGAAGAAGAAGAAGAAGAAGAAGAAGAAGAAGAAGAAGAAGAAGAAGAAGAAGAAGAAGAAGAAGAAGAAGAAGAAGAAGAAGAAGAAGAAGAAGAAGAAGAAGAAGAAGAAGAAGAAGAAGAAGAAGAAGAAGAAGAAGAAGAAGAAGAAGAAGAAGAAGAAGAAGAAGAAGAAGAAGAAGAAGAAGAAGAAGAAGAAGAAGAAGAAGAAGAAGAAGAAGAAGAAGAAGAAGAAGAAGAAGAAGAAGAAGAAGAAGAAGAAGAAGAAGAAGAAGAAGAAGAAGAAGAAGAAGAAGAAGAAGAAGAAGAAGAAGAAGAAGAAGAAGAAGAAGAAGAAGAAGAAGAAGAAGAAGAAGAAGAAGAAGAAGAAGAAGAAGAAGAAGAAGAAGAAGAAGAAGAAGAAGAAGAAGAAGAAGAAGAAGAAGAAGAAGAAGAAGAAGAAGAAGAAGAAGAAGAAGAAGAAGAAGAAGAAGAAGAAGAAGAAGAAGAAGAAGAAGAAGAAGAAGAAGAAGAAGAAGAAGAAGAAGAAGAAGAAGAAGAAGAAGAAGAAGAAGAAGAAGAAGAAGAAGAAGAAGAAGAAGAAGAAGAAGAAGAAGAAGAAGAAGAAGAAGAAGAAGAAGAAGAAGAAGAAGAAGAAGAAGAAGAAGAAGAAGAAGAAGAAGAAGAAGAAGAAGAAGAAGAAGAAGAAGAAGAAGAAGAAGAAGAAGAAGAAGAAGAAGAAGAAGAAGAAGAAGAAGAAGAAGAAGAAGAAGAAGAA
Organism: Penaeus japonicus; assembly: GCA_017312705.2. Lineage (NCBI taxonomy): Eukaryota > Metazoa > Arthropoda > Malacostraca > Decapoda > Penaeidae > Penaeus > Penaeus japonicus. Next base: position 148,185 of record BOPN01000227.1, read on the forward strand.
GCTCTCACTCATTTACTTACTTACTCACTCACTCACCCATCCCTCTCTGCTCAGCCTGTCTCTATCCTTTCCCGCTCCATACAACCCGTTAGTTGAAGCAGTAGTGTAGATACATCGTCTCTGCTATGCTGTACTTTCTCTCTCTCTCTCTCTCTCTCTCTCTCTCTCTCTCTCTCTCTCTCTCTCTCTCTCTCTCTCTCTCTCTCTCTCTCTCTCTCTCTCTCTCCCTGCCACCACCTCACACGCTCATCTATCTCACTCATTCATTCATTCACTCTCACCCAGTCACCACTCACTCACTCACTCGCCTTCACACACACACACACACACACACACACACACACACACACACACACACACACACACACACACACACACACACACACACACACACACATACACACTCAAAGTCCAAAGTCCAAAACAAACAGACCCGAGACGAACAAAAGAATAACGTCAAAAATGATAACAAGCACCACGGACAGAGAAGAGACACACGGAGATAAAAGCAAGAGGAAGATGGAGGAAACGCACTCTTCACCAAATCACTAACGGAGGGTGAGAGGGGGGGGGGTCGCACCGACTCCCGACCGATCACACTCAACTACTCACTTGATAGATTAAAGGAGAACATGGGTGCGTCACCACACCACACGCCCCTACTCACTCAACGCACTCACACCCTCAGCTAACTCATTCACTCACTCATCAACTCATTCACTCATTAGTTTATTCATTAATTTATTCAGTCTTTCCCTAACTCTCTCACTCATTTACTTACTTACTCACTCACTCACCCATCCCTCTCTGCTCAGCCTGTCTCTATCCTTTCCCGCTCCATACAACCCGTTAGTTGAAGCAGTAGTGTAGATACATCGTCTCTGCTATGCTGTACTTTCTCTCTCTCTCTCTCTCTCTCTCTCTCTCTCTCTCTCTCTCTCTCTCTCTCTCTCTCTCTCTCTCTCTCTCTCTCTCTCTCTCTCTCTCTTCTCACACACACTCATTCCTTCATTCATTCACTCACTCACTCACTCACTCACTCACTCACTCACTCACTCACTCACTCATTCACACACACACACACACACACACACACACACACACACACACACACACACACACACACACACACACACACACACACACACACACACACACACACACGTACACACAACCACATGTACCACAACATAACGCCGTCTCTCTCTTTTCCTCCACCACATTTTCCACAACATACTCACCCCTTCTGCCACTGCTACTAGGACGCACCCTGTTACTACTACTACTACCACTACCGCTACTCTCACGCTGTCACAACATATTAATATTTATAATAGCGGCTCTCGTCCATATATTATTCTGTCCCTCTCCTCTTTCTTACCCTTCACCTCCCTGATCCCCTCTCTCTCCCCCCACCTCTCTTTACCCTTCTACCCTTCCCCCTCCCCCTCCCCCCCACACCATGTTGCCAAAATAGGGAAGGGGTTGCGCGGGTCAGGTATTTTTCAGGTGGACGAATACCGGTACCATGATTTATTTATCTCTTGTTTTTCTTTATCTTCCTCAATCCTCCCCCCACCCCTTTCTCTCCTGTAATGCCCTCCCTCTCCCCGTTTCTCAATCCTCTTCTCCTTACCTATCTTCCCTCTCTTTTAGCTCCCCCTCTATCCATCATCTTGAACGTTTCCATTACGCTTCTTTTCCCCAGCCCCCTCTCTTTCTATCTTCCTTTCCCTTTCCCTTTCCCTCCTCCTCTTTATTTCCCTCTTCCTCTTTCTCTTTCTCTCCGCCCCCCCCCCCACCCCGATTCATAATCCTCGTACAACCTACACCTCCCCGGCGAACACTCCCATTCATACACCAAAGGATGACATCCTACGCTCGGATGCTGCGAGATGTCCTTCCAGCAGGTGCTCTCTCCCTCCCACGGTGCAGGTGCTGAGGCCGCGCAGCTGTTGTTATTGGGGGTAGTTTGAAACCTCGGCAGGTGCTGTTGAGTGAGTGGTTTGTGTGCAAGTGTGGCTGTTTTTAAATGACCTTTATATATAGGACTTTTAAAATTATTTTTGGTGTCTTTTTCCTACTTTATTTATTTTTATTTTTATTTTTTTATCTCCCCGATTTGGTCCCCTCTCACTTACTCCTTCATTTCCTCCCCTTCTTCCTCTTTTTTTCTGGTTCTCCCCTGTCTCCTCATCCGCTTTCTCTCCCACCATTTCCTCCTCGTCTTCCTCATCGTCATCCTCGTCCTCCTCTTCGTCATCCTCGTCCTCCACCTCCTCCTCCTCCTTCCTCCACGTCCCATTCCTCCTCCTCCTCCTCCTCCTCCTCCTCCTCCTCCTCCTCCTCCTCCTCCCCCCCCTCGTTCCCTTTTTCTCTCTCACTCTCACTTTCCCCTCCTTGCGTCCCTGGCTTTCACCGTCCCTCCCCCCTCCCCTCGCTCATTCCCTTCCAAACATGAGTATGAGCGAGTCTTTATCAGCGATATCGCAGGTTTTGTCTTCATAAGGGCAGAGATTGTCCTCATTAGCAGTTTTTTTTCTTATTTACTTTCTTTCTTTCTCCAGATTTTTTCTTTCTTTCTTTCTTTTTCTTTCTTTTTCTCCGTTTTTTTTTTTTGCCTTCCGAAGACGAGAATCGAGGAATTAGTTTTCCTTTGTTCGATGGCGTTCAGTTATCGAGTTACTTTGTGTTTGTGTGTATCTGTGTATATGTGTGTGTGTGTGTGTGTGATCGCGCGTGCGTGTTTGCATTCCCTTGTGAGTGATCAATAAGAGTGATGTACTGCTGATTATTCTCGAAATTGCAATATGAGTATTTTCATTTGAACCGTAAGTCAATATCCTCGTTTATCTCTCCCTCCTTCCCTCTCTCTTCCCTCTCCCTCCCTCCCTTCATCCCTGTCTCTCCCTTCTGCCATCCCTCTTCCTCCCTCCCTGTCTCTCCATCTCCACCTCCCCCCTCCCTCTCCCCCCCTACCTAGCCCCCTGTCTCTCCCTTACTACCCTTCCTTCCTTCTCCCTCTTCCTCTCCCACCCCTGCCTCTCCCTCTTCCTATCCCCCTCTCCCACTTCCTCCCTCCTCCCTCTTTCTCCCTCCCTCCCTGCCTCTCCTCTTCCCTCCCCCTCCCTCTCTGTCTCTCTCCTTCCCTTCCCTCCCTCCCTCCCTCTCTCCCTTCCCTCCCTTCCCTCCCCCCTCCCCCTCCCCTCCCCTCCCCTCCCCTCCTCCTCTATCCAACTCTCGAAGCTCGATAACATCCGGCCATGAGCGCCCATCCCCCCCCCCCATAACAGCCCACAAGAATAAGCAGGACTTGTATTGTCTTCTTCGGTCTCGGGGAGAAATGCTCAGCTTTAGATTTTTGTTGATATCACTGATATTAGAGGTTATTGTTATTATTGTTATTTTTATTGTTGTTATTATTATTATTGTTATCATTATTAATATCATTATCATTTTCATTATTATCATTATCATCATCATCATCATCATTATCATCATTATTGTTATTATTGTCCTTTTTATTATTAATAGTTTATCTTTATAATGATAATAAGGATGATAATGATGATTATTATCATGATTATTGTTATTATTATTATTACCGTTTTTGTCATTGTTAACATTATTATTATTGGTTTTGTTATTGTTATTATTATTTATTAATATCAGTATCGCCCTGTGTTATGTTAGGTCTCCTGTCCCTTTGATAGATTTTTTTTCATTATTTTTGCGTTATTTCTTACAATCTTTTTTGAAATCCGGATTCTCGGGAATTATTTCTTTCGAGATATGTGGAAGGGTTTGCTTGGTCGTGACTTCGTAGTATATAAAAGAAAAAGATGATGCTGGTGCTCATATATTTACTTACTTATATGTATGTATGTATGTATGTAGGCATATGGAAGTAAGTGTAGAGGCATTTAATTATGGGCTTAGGCCTATGTGGGTATGGACGTATGCAAATGAGTATCCACGCATTGATGTATGCACGTACGTATATAGAATTTTCGTCTTCTCCAAATTTCTATAATACCTATACTCATATTTCTTACTTTCTTCCATTACATTTTTCTTTCCTTTTTTTGCCTATTTCTCTTTTTCTTTCCAAATGCGTAAATATGCTTATCTTACATCACACCCATGTCGTCGCTCGCCAACACATCACACCCGTTCACATCACACATCACATTCCGTTCTCGGCGTGACAGTCATGGGGGTTTCTTCCTCCTCTTGGAATCCACTGAACAGAATTGGATCCTCGTTCAGTTTGGATTCTTCGATGCGATATTGATGTTTCGGGGAAGGTAGTGATT
>BOPN01000227.1:162500-167500 GCA_017312705.2 Penaeus japonicus
TAGTTTCAACAGCAGTAAGTTATAATATAAGCTATTATTATTGTACTTGTTTTTTCTTGTTTTTGTGGATTTTCAATCTGCTTAATTCTTAATAATTATATCGTTTTCAAGCTCGCTTACTTTTGTCTTTTGGGATTTAAACATAATTTTTTTTCACGGGATAATTGTTTACTTTTCGTTTGGGTATTTTTTTCGAGCTCTGAAGCACAAAGGAAATCGTATTGTCATATCCGTTACTTGTTTTATTTTCACGAATTAATGGAATAGGTTATTTGATAAAAATACACCGTACGCGCGAGTGCGTGTGTGTGTGTGTGTGTGTGTGTGTGTGTGTGTGTGTGTGTGTGTGTGTGTGTGTGTGTGTGTGTGTGTGTGTGTGTGTGTGTGTGTGTGTGTTTGTGTGTGTGTGTGTGTGTGTGTGTGTGTGTGTGTGTTTGTGTGTATGTGTGTATGTGTGACATCTGTTCATACATTCCCACTCTATCCCGTTTTGTGTTTTTTTGTCCTTTTGTTCTTTGTTCACGCCGCGCCGCATGACATCACCTTGATATCCGAAACCTCACACACTGCTCTCTCGCTGTCAACTGTCACCGCGTCCGTATCCTCATGGCGAACCTCATGCCTGCTGACATCAGTGCATGACGTCATCACATTGTTATGTCGTTATGGTGGTTGGGCGTGTCAGCATGATGGATGGAGGGCCTATGGTGATGGGGCTTTGATTGTGGGATAGGGGGAGTGTGGGTTTCCCGTAAAGTGGATGGATAAGTAGATGGATAGATTGGAGGAGGGAGAAAGAGAGGAAGAGCGAGAGGGAGAGGGATAGAGTGTAGGAGGAAAAGAGTGGGTGGGAGAGGAATGCCAGAAGGGAAAAAAGGAGGTTTAGTGTGATTGAGTAAGAGAAAGAAAGAAAAAGAGAGACAGAAAGAGACAAAGACACAGACAGACAGGCAAGCAAACAAAGAGACAGAGAGAGATGGAGAGAAATTTCCCCAGTTTCACCGCGCCACTGTTTCCCCCCTCGCTTGCAACCGACCTTCGCGACATCGCAGAACATTGCAGACGACGACGAAGGTGCCGCTCCGCTCGGTCGCTCGGTCTTCAGCGGCTCGGCCTCGGGAGATCGACGGAGACTGCCTGGATGGACCAAGGCGGAGGCAGAACGAGTGCGTCGCGTGTAGAGGGGGGGGGGTGTCCATAGGGGAAAGGATCGTTTGGAGGGGGGGGGCCGTGAGCGAAGGAAGGGGGGGGGGTTGGCGGGAGGAGGGGGGTGTAATGGAAAGGGCGGACACTTCTTGCTATGTAGGTGTTTGCTTTGTTTATTTTTCTTCTGTTCGCCTATGATTTGTTTATGGAGGGGTCTATTCCTCCTTCTTCTTTTCTTCTTTAATTTTCTTGCATGTCTCACCCTTCTCCTCCCCATCCCCCTCTCCCCCCGGTTTCCTCCTCCTGTTTTCACTTGTCCGTCTGTTGTATTCTTCTCCTATTTGCGCTTTTTATTATAATTATTGGTCTACATCTTCTCCTTCTTCTTCTTCTTCTTCCTTTTCTTCATCTTTTTCTTTTTGTTTAACTTATTTTTTATTTCTTCTAATTCTTATTCTTATTATTATCCTCATTCTCCTCCTTCTTCCTCCTCCCTCCTCCTCCTCCTCCTCCTCCTCCTCCTCCTCCTCCTCCTCCTCCTCCTCCTCCTCTTCCTCCTCTTATTCCTCTTATTCTTATTCTTATTCTTATTCTTCCTCCTTCTGAGCGTCCTTAAGGAAGGTGGAGAAAACCTTGCCAGTGAGACAAGGTTATTTTTGTACGAAAATTTCCAGGCTTTTCTCATTTATCTCTTGCAACTGCATAATATAATTTATGATAATGATGTCGCTGGCATTGATGATGCGAATGCATTTTATCATGATGTGTGTGGTAATAATAAGTTTGTATTTTTAGTAGGCATAATAAAATGTTTTGATACTGGTAATAACGGCCGTGATAGCAGTATCGGAAATATATATTTTCACTCTGCGGTAAAAGTAACAATCAGTTAAGAGAATGCAAGTCTTAGCGAATTTTACGAATCTTCCTTAGCGCAAGGAAAGGCTTTACGAAAGATTCACGAAATTGGCCAATATCGTAAGACACCGATCGACCTGTTATTGTCTGATATTTTCATTCATTACCTCAACATGTCCATAAAGAAAATCTCATGCGAAGTTAGTGTCGTAACCCCGCGGGCGATGAGGGTGCCATACCTACCACAAGCCTCGGTGTCGAAGGTCGGAAGTCCCGGGCTTTTCGAATGAGATTTTCGACTTTCGGGAAGGGTGAAGGCCGGGACGGGGAGCGGGGTGTAAGTTTGAAGGCTTTTCTGCGGGGGAAGAAGATGGTATGCACTCTGGTGTCTGCGTGGGCGAGAATACGTAGTAATGCGAACGGGGTTTACGACCTAATGGGAGGTTGCGACTCATCGTATTGTCTTTTCTTCAGTTTTATGTTCCACTGAATTGCACAAAGTTGTTGAAGCAACACGAGGATTTTTCTCTCTTTTTTGAGCTCTGGACTTCTAATAAAAAGTCTAGTTAACTGTATTAAATATCCATATAAAAGACCCCACTGTAATCCCACGTGACACTACGCCACTTCTTAGACGTGATCATTATGTTAATCCTACCCCCCCCCCCTTCTCCTCCTCCTCTCTGACCCCCCCCTCCCCCAACCGTAGAAAGGAATATCGGCGCAGTTTCTATTTAATTAAATGTCACAATGTTACTCTCCCAGCAGCGGGCAACCTCATGATACATGCCAATGATACTTGGCACCTTACGTAAGTCAGGAGCACGTGTCCGAGTACTGTGATAGAGGAGCGACGTTGGCACTCATTAAGGGCGGTATTTGAGGGTGCCGGTATGATGGAGCAGCAGGTGCCACGGCAGGGCAAGCTGGGAAAGGGCGTGAGCGGTGCCAGGGTTTGCTGTGGGGAAGTGAAGTGCCTGGAGTGAAATGAGGGGTTATGGTGGAGTTAGTTGGTAGGTTTTGTCTTTAGTATTGTTGTTTATTTTGAGTTGTTTTTTTATGCTGGTTTTTATTATTTTGGTTTATTGATTTTCGTGTTTTGTTATTTTCTGTTATTTTGTTATCTCCTGTTGCTGTTTTGTTGTTCGTAAGTTATTTTATTATTTCCTGTTGCTGTTTTGTTATTTTGATATTATTATGTAGATTACGCATTATATATCATACACTATAGATTATGGTTATATTGGTATTATCATTATTACAGATTGTAGATTGTAAGGTATGTTATTTTGTTGATTTCCTCGTCGTCAACATCTGTCTTACCCTTTCATTTTCGTCTTGACTTAAGAAAATCGCTTAAAATCTTTGTATAGATTTGCTGAATATTAGTAACTTAATTTGTACTGTTTTTTTAACGGTTTCTTTATTCTGTTAAGGTCACATCGGGAGCGTCGTAGGATAGTAGGTTGTTTATATTAGGCCTCAAACAAGTGTCAAAAACAAGGCTGCTATCGAGCCAATCTTTGAGAAGACCCTAAACTTCGTGTGTGTGTGTGAACTCTTTATAAGTCGGTCTTAAAAAGTACTCCTCTATGGGGGAAAATATTCAGAATTATTTCCCCTCCCTTCATTTTTAATCTCTTCGCTCGAAAGAAAATTAAAAAAAATAGATAAAGCGAAAACTGGATGTTGAGTATCAGTATTTCGAAAAGAAAGAAAAAATCTGAGACGGTTCTTTGTTATGGTTTTAGGGATTATGCCTCATCAGAGAGATTTTCGAGGCTTGGGGATCCAGCCGTTCCTCTTGCTTGCTTGCCCTTTCCCTGTTTGTCTGTCTATCTGTCTATCTATGTTTATTTACCAAGCTATCTGGAACTGTATTCATCTATCGATTTGCGTGTCTGTATCAGTATCTGTTTATGTATCTGTCTATCTGTATGTCTATATATATGTAATTGTCTCTCTTTCTCTTTCTGTCTCTCTTTCTCTCTCTCTCTCTCTCTCTCTCTCTCTCTCTCTCTCTCTCTCTCTCTCTCTCTCTCTCTCTCTCTCTCTCATGGTAATAGTGACATTAGCGATCCTAAAAGAAATGTTTGTAATGGAAAAGAAACACACCATACTGAGTTCATGCTGCTCGGAGAATCAGAACCTCCGAGTTAATGAATTCAGGAGTCAATTAAAGGTAATCATGGGCCTTCAGATCGGATTACGCTGCCCCTTCCCCCCTCCTCTTCCCCCTACCCGTCCCCTTCTCCTTCCCCCCTCCTCTTCTCCTCTACCCGTCCCCTTCTCCTTCCCCCTCCTTCTACCCTTCACTTTCACTTTTCCCTTTCCTCTTTCCCTCTCCTCCATCCCTGGCCTCTTCCCCTTTCCTTTCCCCCCTCTTATTCCTTGTTCAATCCCTTTATTCATTTTCGTTTTCCCTCTCCTTGGTTCCCCCTTTCCAAGTCTTCCCTTCTCCCTCCCCTTTTTACCCCTTTCCTATTCCTCTCCTTCCTTCTCCACCTTTTCCGTTCATTGATAGGGCTACCACCTTGTTATCTCTTGATCTGAACTATCTGCCAGTTTGTCCCCTCGTCCTCCCCTCTCTCATCCCTCATACTCGCAGCTGGAGTCCAATCAGGCTCTTGTCTCCTCATTCTCACTCATTTCCTCTCCTGTCGCACCTCAGGGCTTCGTAGTCTGTATGTCTGTTTGTCTCTCTGTCTGTCTGTCAGTCTCCAGGTGGTTGTCATACTTTCTGTCTGTCTCTATCTTCCTTCTTGCCTCTCCCTTCCGACTTGCTTCCGACTGTACTTTCCATCTGTGTCCTCTACCTCCCCTCTCTGACTGACTTCCTTCCAACTTCCCTATGTATCTTCCTATCCACCCTTTTCATACCATACTTCGCCCCCTCTATCTCTCTTCTGATCTACCTCTCTCCCCTCCTTTCATTCCATACTTCCACGCCCCCCACCCCGTCTCCCGCACAACCCACCCCCCTCCTGTGCCCTTTT
>BOPN01000227.1:170000-187500 GCA_017312705.2 Penaeus japonicus
TCACCTCCCCCTTTCTTATTCTCACGTCCCTTCGCTCCGCCTCCCCCCCCCCTCCCCTCACTTCCCCTCTTCCTGCTTCTCCAGTCTGCCTCATTTATCAGGTTTACCTCCGTCTTTTGCGGACACCTCTAATTTGTCTTGTTCTTTTAGTCTTATCTCGTTTTTTTTTTGTACCTCTCTCCCTTTCCCTCCTTTCGTTCTACGATCCGTCTCTGTCTTTCTGCCTCTCTCTCTCTCTCTCTCTCTCTCTCTCTCTCTTTCTCCTTTGCTCACTTTGTCTCTTTCTCTTTCTTTCCTTCCTCCATTCATTCATTCATTCCCACCAACCCTCCCTCCTTCTTTCCTTCCTTCCCACCTTCCCTTCCTTCCCACCTTCCCTTCCTTCCTTCCCTTCCTGCCTTCCTTCTTCCTCCTCCCTCTTCCTCTCGACCCCCATCTCCTCCCTTTACCCTACTCACTCCTCTCCTCTTTTACACACGGCTCCCAATTTTCCCCTTCTCATTGTAGATATAAATAATCACCCACGTGTTCTCGTTCCCTCACTCCCATACCCCCCCCCCCCCCCCGCCCTCTCATATAAAAGCCTGTTCTGTATTACCCTTTCCTCTCCCCGCCTCTCTTCTTCCCCCCTTTCCTCTCTCTGCCTCCCATCTTCTCCCCTTCTTTCCATTTCTTCTCCTCTCTCTCTCCCTCCCTATTCGATTCCCTTCCCTCCTCCTCCCCCCTCCCCTCCATTCACTCACTCCTTTTCCTTTTCCTCTCCCTGCTCCCCTCCTCCTCTTCTTACTATACCTTTATCCTCTCTATATTTCTCCCCATCTTCACCCTTTCCTTCCCCCTCCTCCCTTTCCCTCCCCCTCCTCCCCCTTCCTTCCCCTTTCCTCTTCCTCTCTCCACCCTTCTCTCTCTCCCCTTCGCACGTGACCCTACGCGACCCAGGCTGACATTACTCGGAAGGTCAATTCCAACTTCCGGTTATTTTGGGAGTGTGGTTGAAGGCTGACGTTTGGTTGTTTGTGGCGGCATTTGATTAAATGCATCTTTATTTATTTATTTATTCATTTTTATTATTGTTTTGGTTGCGATTCGTCTTTTTGTTCATTACTGGTGTTTATAATGTTTATGTTATTGTTATTGTGTTTTTATTTTATCGTTTGTTTTAGATTTTTCTTTCATTATTTTTTTGTGATGGTTAAAGTTAAATACTCTTAAAGTGTGTTTCCCTATGTACGATTTTAAAACAAAAATTTGTCTTTAGCGTATCAAGTTACAGTGGCGGCGAGGACGTACAGAGGCTTGTGTTTATGTACATTTGTAATTCCGTTTAATCTTCCTGATTGATTGGTGCTCATTCATTCATTCTTTTATTCGTACACGCAAGTCTGTACGCACATATTGACACAGACAGACACACTAACACAAGCACGCACGCATACACGCACGCACGCTCACACACGCACACACACACACACACACACACACACACACACACACACACACACACACACACACACACACACACACACACACACACACACACACACACACACACCACTCATGCAATCTAACTTGTAGACGCGTGTTGACGCTTACACCTACACGCACAACACGCACACTCACGCATGCACAGACGCACGCACACGCAATACAAATATTTTGTACTTACGATCAAGGGCTACTCACCCTTACTCACCCACTGACTCAGCTTGCAACGCATGACTCATCTTCAGAGTGAGTTTGATATGAAAGCCTCAGGCAGGAAATCGATGGCTTGCACACAACAAATTTTAGATAAAAGAAGAATTATGGAAATCGAGTTATCCCCCTCTCGCTCTGCTTCTGCTGTTTATTCACCCCTCTTCTTCCTTATCTACTCACTGTGTTTTCCTTTTTTTATCATTTTGATGCTTACGTTTTACTGTTTATAGTTTTATTTTTTGAAAAAAATGGTGTTTCCTTTTTTCGCTATTTTTTTCGTTTTTTGTCTTCTAGTCTTTTCTAGTTTCTTTCGCAGTATGTTTTCTGTTCTAGTCTCTTATTCTTTTCCCCCATTTCCCCTCTCTTATCTTTTAGTGTTTCTTTTGCAGTACGTTTTCTGTCTCGTATGCTATCTTTACTCTCGTTTCTCCTCTCTCCGTTTCTTTTTTTTATTTCCTATTTTCCTCTTTGTGTTCTTTCCCTGCTTTACTCCACCCTTTTCCTGTTTCCCTTCCTCCTCCCTCCCTATCAGACTCTCCTCTGTCTCTCTTTCTTCCCTTCTCTTCTATCTATATTCCTTCCCTCCTCCGTGTCTCCCTTCCCTTTGCCTATCTACCTCCTCCCTGTCCCCCCTTCTCCTTGCCTATCTACCTCCTCCCTGTCCTCCCTTCCCCCCTCTCTCTCTTCCCTTTCACTGTTTCGCTTCCCTCTGTCTGCCTTTCCTCCTCCCTGTTTCCCCCCTCCCTGTTTCCCCCCTTCCTATTTACCTCCCCCCTCTCTCCCTACCTTCGCCCAATCTGTCTCCGACCCTCCCCGTCCCCCTACACGTTGCAATTGCATGCTACGACTGCCGTGATGCATAGGTGACGTAATGGTCCGCTCCTTTGTAACTAAACATTTTTTTATCTTTCGTTTTACAAGTTGCAAAACTATTACTCTCAAATGAAAGAGTTCGTTATATGTAATTGCTGTGTAATCACCCACTGGCGATGAAGGGGACGGACGGCGGACGCGGGGAAGGGAGGAGAGAGATGGAGGAGGAAGAGGGAGGGAGGGAGGGAAGGAGGGAGAGAGAGGAAAGGAGAGAGGGAGGGATAGAAGAGAGGAGGGAGGAAGAGAGAGGAAAGGAGGGAGATGGAGAGTGAGGGTAAGAGGGAGGGAGATATGGAGAGCGGGAGGAGGGCGAGGATTTTTTCAGGTATATTTGTCTTTTATGCAAATTGTCTATATTTGAGTGTTAACCAGTGTATTACTGATTAGTATGTAATTTAGGAATATCTTCAGAGAGGAAGAAACTAATAATGATTTTTTTCCTAGTTGTGCAAGAAGTTACTTTTTGGCGGAATTTCAGAATAATAACTAGCTTTCCATATCATATCATGACATTTCAGCATTATTCTGAGAGATTTATATTCTAATGGGTAAAATTATCGCCGATTGCTGGTCGTACAGAAGGTCATAAAAATGTGTGAACTGTAATGTCAGAAAGGAAATTAAAAGATTACGAGGTGTTAGAGATACGCCTGAAACATGACTTTTTTTTATCTTTTATATTTTCAACATACGTTTCTTTTATTTCTGTTAATTTTGATTTGCTGTGTATTATCCGTAGTTATTTATCTTTCTTTCCCTCTTTTCTCTCTCTTCTCTTGTTCTCTCTCTCTCCCTCTCTCTTTCCGTCTTTACCTCTCCATCCTTCTCCCTTTCTCATTTCCTTCTCCCAATCTCCACCATCTTTATCATCATCTTTACTCCCTTCACGAATCGATTATTCTTTAACCTTCCTCTTCCTCCTCCTCCTCCCTCGCAGAAGAGACGTCCAGCCCGATATATATTTTCTTTATCTCTTTCTCCCCTCGGTCGATCACTCTGCCCCGCATCTTGCCTGTGTGCCTTGCTTCGTTTCCCCTCGTGTGCTCTCCTCTCCTCTCGCTGGATCGGAGGCGCGGGTTCCTCTCCACCCTCTTTTCGTTTTCCTTATCTCTTGGTCATTCTTTGTTTCTGTTGTTCTTTTTTTTGGGGGGGAGGGGGGTCTTTGTCTTTGTTTTCCCTCTGTCTCTGTCTGTCTCTGTCTCTCTCTCTCTCTCTCTCTCTCTCTCTCTCTCTCTCTCTCTCTCTCTCTCTCTCTCTCTCTCTCTCTCTCTCTCTCTCTCTCTCTCTCTCTCTCTCTCTCTCTCTCTCTCTCTCTCTCTCTCTCTCTCTCTCTCTCTCTCTCTCTCTCTCTCTCTCTCTCTCTCTCTCTCTCTGTCTCTGTCTCTGTCTCTCTCTCTCTCTCTCTCTCTCTCTCTCTCTCTCTCTCTCTCTCTCTCTCTCTCTCTCTCTCTCTCTCTCTCTCTCTCTCTCTCTCTCACACACACACAAACACACACACACACACACACACACACACACACACACACACACACACACACACACACACACACACACACACACACACACACACACACACACACACACATACACACACACACACACACACACACACACACACACACACACACACACACACACACACACACACACACACACACACACACACACACACACACACACACACTCACACACTTACACACACCACACCACACCGCACCACACCACAAACACGGATGGATGTATTTGCGTGGGGGAAATCTCTTAATTACTATCACACCTGCCATTTCTCTTCTTTCGTTTCTCTTGTATTATCCTTTATTCATCTTCTCCCTCTTCTTAGTATTTTCTCTTTGGCGTTTATCCATCATCCTTGCATTGCATTTATATCCGTTATTCTTTTTCACATCTTACGTAACCTTCCACCCTCTTTCGTCTGATAGGCCTACTCTACGCGTCCTTAAGTAATCACGTTATCTTTACGGTCATCTTTTATCCACATTCTCGGCTCGTCACTATATCTTTTATTACCTTTCTCTTCTTCTTTTTATATTAATGTGTATTTACTTACTTATTCAGTATTTATCTTTATCCTGCCCATTTATTTCCTGACTTTTTTTATATAAAAATAATAGATTATAATAATTTCCTTCCTTCTTCTGTTTATTTATTTATTTATCTATTTATTTATTCTTGAGTTATTATATTCCTATTCAATGGCAGCATTGTCCTGACATTTCTTGAAGGCCGTGCATACATGCCTTTTCCTCCTTTTTTCCCTCGTCACTTTCAAAGTTTTTCTTTATTCTCCCTAAGACTGCCGCCCATCCCCCCTCCTCCTTCTCCCTCATAAAATTTGAATAACCCAAGACGAGAATGCCTAATGAGTCTTGCTAGCCTCTTAAATCCATGTCAACACAGGCTACAAGGCTACAAGGCTACACCCCGAGACACACAATACACAGGGAGGACGAGACTCCACGCCACTTCCTCGTATCTCCCAAGTGCTAGAAGGCGAGGCTGTATAAACAGTAACAAGCACGGGAGGATTAGAGGGGAGGGGGGTATATGTGGTGAGGGCGGGGGGCCGGGGCGGGGGAGGGGGAGGTAAACAGCTGATAAACACAAAACAAACAGCCTGAGGGCACGGGTGACGAGGGCGGTCGAGCGAGGGGAAGAAGAAGGGGTTTTAGAATCTGACGGAAGGACGCGTAAAGGGTCTTCTAGGATCTGAGAGGAAGTACTACGTGTAAACCTCCTCTTGTTTTGCTCCTCTTTCGGCGCGCGGGGACGTCCGGCGACATGCCAAGATTGTTATCGCGGCCTTGGCGGTTGGGGAAGGGGGAGGGGGAGGGGAGGGGAGGGGAGGGGAAAGGGGGAGTGAGTGGAGGAGGGAAAGGGTTTGGAAAAAAGAGGGGAAGGAGGGGAAGGGAGAGAGAGAAATGGGGGAGGGAGGAAAAAGGGAAAGGATGTGGGAGAAAGAGGGGGAACGAGGGCAAGGAAGAGAAAGAGAGAGAAAGGGGATGGAGGGAGAGAAAGAGGAAAGGGAGAAAAGGAAAGGAATAGGAAAAAAGAAAGAAAAGGAGAAAGGTGAGAGGGAAATTAATAGAAGAGAAAGAGAGAGAGAGAGAGAGAGAGAGAGAGAGAGAGAGAGCGAGCGAAAAAGATCGTTCAACATGTCGCGACAGAGTAGTTTCCTCCCTTGGCAACGACTTCTTTCCCGCCTTTTTGAAGTCAGTCGGCGCCGGGTCGCCCTCCCTTATTTGTTTTCTTTTTTTCGCAGGGCATTCTACTCCTTTTCCTGTTTATTTCTCTTACTGCTTTACTTCTCCATTTATTTGTTCTACCTTTTCTGCTTTTTAAAATTATTTCATTTATTTATATCTAAAAGTTCGCAACTTTCCTGCGTGGCAGTGTCCGAATGGCTTTGATTTTGACCTCGCCTTTTTTCTCCTGCATCTCTCTTTCTTTTTTCTTTATAGTCTCTTTTATTTATTTCCCACTTTTCCAATCCTCTCTGTTTTTTTCGCATTTCCATCTCTGACCTTCACGTCCTCCATTTCCTCTTTCTTCTCTTCTTCCTCTTCCTCACCCTCCTCCTTTTCCTTTCCGTTTTCTTTCTCCACTTCCTACACTTACTCCTTTTCCTCCTCCTCCCCCTCCTCCTTTTCCTTCTTCTCATCCTCCTCCTCCTCTTTTTCCTTCTTCTCATCCTTCTCATCCTCTTCCTCCTCTTTGCATTCATATTTTCCTCTTTCTGTCTTTTCCTTTTTTCCCTCTAAATTCGCCTTCTCCGGTTCCCTTTATAAGCTTACTGTAATCAAGTGTGTATGTGCGCGCGCGCGCGCGCGCGCGCGTGTGTGTGTGTGTGTGTGTGTGTGTGTGTGTGTGTGTGTGTGTGTGTGTGTGTGTGTGTGTGTGTGTATTCTTCCTCCCCTCCTGGTCGCTCTGGTCGTCGGAAACGCAAGCAGACAAGCGAACAGCTCAGACTACCCCTCTCTTGCGGAGTTCCCCTCGACCACGCCCTGGTGTGGGTTTCCCCCTCGTCGACTGGCGGCTGTCGGGAGATAGGAGGAGGGGCTGAGGGGAGGTGGAGGAAAGAGAGAGAGTGAGAGAGAGAGAGAGAGAGAGAGAGAGAGAGGCAGAGGCGGAGACGGAGACGCGGAGAGGGGAGAGGGGAGAGGCTTCGGAGGGAGGGCGAGAGAGAGGGGGGAAGAGGGTTGGGTGGTGTGGGGGGGGGGTGAGGGGAATGGCTTCGGAGGGAGAGCGAGAGAGAGTGAGAGAGAGCGAGGGGGAAAGAGCGGAGCGAGCGACGGTACTGCTTGGGATTTCCCCTCTGTCTCCAGGCTCAACAGTACGTGGTGCAGCTGCTGACCTTTTCGTTCGTTATTCAATGGGGAAGCAATAACGTCCACTCTATGCAAACCCCTTTTTATATGTTTTTAATGCGACAGGACTTGTGTTTATATCACAGTTGAATGGTTGTGGTTTTTCGATAGGTTTTATAGGGAGGGAGAGGGACAGACAGACAGTCAGACAGTCAGACGACAGACTGGCAGGGAGAGGGAGGGAGGGAGAGAGATAGAGAGATAGAGAGATAGAGAGATAGAGATAGAGAGATAGAGATAGAGATAGAGATAGAGGGAGAGGGAGAGGGAGGGAGAGAGAGAGAGAGAGAGAGAGAGAGAGAGAGAGAGAGAGAGAGAGAGAGAGAGAGAGAGAGAGAGAGAGAGAGAGAGAGAGAGAGAGAGAGAGAGAGACCGAGAGAGAGACCGAGAGAGCGCAAGGTGTGCGTGTGTTCAAGGGAGAGGCAGAGGTTGTGTTACATTCTGACTCACACATTAGAGATTCATCGATTCTCATCACACGCCCCAGCGGGGGAACAACACCTTTTGTTTCACTGGTCCTTCTTTTGTTATCATTGTGTTATCTGTAGAGTAGTTCTGGGTATCTTCATTTGTATCGTGTTATATCTCAAACATCATTTGTTTTAAACATTGCAAACTGGGTTGTATGCAAAGTCGGAGCGTGTTGATCAACCCTCGATGAGTCACATGCAACAGGAAAACAATGAATAAATTAAAAGAAACAAAGATTATATGAGGGTGTTTACGTGTCCCGCACGTGTCCTTCTCCCTCCCCTCCCTCTCCCCCCCCCCCCCCTTCCCCCACCCATCCTCCATAAAGGATACTCACGCGATATCAAAAGATAAATCGATTTATTTTTTAAGAAGAAAAATATCCAAAACTGGGAAGTTATATATGCCATCATTATGTATCCCAATTTTAAGTAGATGGCATTTTTCTCCTGCATTTTTTTGACGGGTGAGATGAGGGGGTGGGGGTGGTGGGGGGTAGGGGGTTCCGAGGTTCTTAAATCATGCACACTATCTACTTAATGACTCCGTTTGACGTGTAATAGGCCTTATGAATTATCTTTTCACCTTTTGTGGACGGACTTTCCTCGCTCTGGTAATTGGTTTGAAGTTATTGCTAATAACCTTGAGATTGAACATAATTAGATTAGCGAATCCGTGTATCTGCGAGCCCTTCCTTGACTGAATGCCCAAGTATATATAGGATGCGGATTGCCCTTTAGGTCGCTCTTGCACGTAGGTATGGCAGAGGTTAAAGAGTTTGTGAGATATTTGAGGAGTAAGATTATTGCATTGCGGTATTTATAGTGTTCAACTATGTAAGATATGTGTGTGTGCGTGTGTGTGTGTGCGCGTGTGTGTGTGTGTGTGTGTGCGGGCGTGTATGTGTATGTATGTATGTATGTGCGTATGTAAGGATGTATGTTGTGTCATTTATATACTTATTCTGTAAGCATAAATGTGAAGGAATTTGTCCGTATTTTACCCATTATATTATCATATTTTGTTTTCGATTTTATATCAACCGATATAAAATCGAATCAATATTGTTATTATTTTTTTTTGTATTTTTTAATTACCATTATTATTTTGATTATGATTATTTTAATAATGAGATACGAATATAATTGTACATTAATGATGGTAGTATAGACGGTAATATCGCTAATAGCGTAGTTGTTTAAATTATCATTACCTTTATGATCGTTATTGGTATTTTTTACTATTTTTTTATCATCACTTTCTATTTCGCCCAAAGAGACTCGTTTTGGAAATGCATGGTAATTAATTTTCTCCTTTGTCTTTTTTTAACGGTGATTACCGCATCTCTTCTCTTTTTGTTATTTTTCTTCTTCTTTTTTGTGTTAGTATTTTTTTTATTGTTTGCTATGTTTTTTATATTTTTTTATCCTCCTTCTTCTTCTTTCTCCCCCTTTCTTCTTCCCCTCCTCCTCCTCCTTCTTCCCCATCTTCTCCTTCTCCCCCCCTCCTCCTCCTCCCCCTCCTCCTCCTCCTCCTCCTCCTCCTCCCCCTCCCCCTCCCCCTCCTCCTCCTCCCCATCCTCCTCTCCCTACTCTTCCCACTCACAAAGCAGGCTCCGGGAACGCCCTTACAACGCGGCTAATGGGCGTTCCAGAAGGAAATGCGGTAGGAGGCGAGTGGCTCGTGTGTGGCCTGCAGAAGGAGGGAGAGAGTGGGGAGGGAGGAGGAGGAGGGAGGGAGGGAGGGAGGGAGGGAGGGGGAGGAGGGAGGGAGGGAGGGAGGGAGGGAGGGAGGGGGAGGAGGGAGGAGGGAGGGAGGGAGAGTAAAGAGTGGTTTTGTTGCGGCAGGCATAAACGGGGAGAGAGTAAGGAGGGAAGGTGAGGAAGGAGGGGAAGAAGAAGGGATAATGAATGAATATATGTACAGTGTATATGCAGTATCAATACATATATACATATATCCATACATGTATATACATATATATATAATCAAAGATATCAAGAGGGCATAGACATCCAAAATGAAATGAGAAAAGGTTAACAATGACGCACGTCCGTCGCGCACACGTGAGCCATCCATAAATAGCCGAAAGAGAAAAAAAAAAGAAAAAAAGTTGATTGTGACGTAAATGACAAAATGGACGAACGCGAAATGAGAATAAATGTGTTTTGAGGCTTATTATGGAGGAGGAAGAAGGGGAATAAACGAGAATAAATGTTGTGTGAAGAATAGATTGAAACATATGTATATAAATCAGTGACGTTAAGGGTTCATAAATGAGGCTTAAGTAGATATCAGATTAGGAGTGAAAATAAGAATGAGAATACAAACATAATAAGATGAAATTAAGTAAAAATTACGAGTAAGTGAAAGGCTATGAATAAAAATACGGAATTAATAAAAGGTAGAAATAAGTGAATGGTTATGAATAAGAACACGGAATTAATAAAAAGTAAAAATAAAGAATTATTTTGGGGAGGAACTGTCAGACAGATAAAGGCCACAGTAAATGAACAAGACATAAGTTTCCTGCATTTCGTTTATGGACAAATCTTTTTCTCTGCGCCATGCTTAATGAGATGTGAATTCAAACCAATTAAGGTTATGACGGAAGAATGTACGAAATCACCTTTGATTAGAGATTAATTTGCATAGCTTTTGTGTTATTATTAAAAAGGAAATGGGTAATGTTTTCTTGCTATCCATTTATTTATTTTTTGTTTTACTTCGTTGTTTTTTTTAGTGTCATCTCTTATCATTCGTATGTATTATTATTATTGTTATCTCCCAATTACTTTTGTCATCATCACATTCCCTTATTACTGTATTAATCACAAACCATGCGTTTATCACCACCATCATCATTATCATTATTGTTTTTTTTCTGAAAAAGAATCAATGGCAAAGAAAAGAAGAAGGAGAGAGATAAGGAGGAGAAGACGGAGACGGAGAAGAAGACGAAGTCAAAGTCAGAGAATAAAAAAGCAAAAAAGCGAAAAAGAAAAAGAAGAAAGATTAATAGAAAAGTACAAGAAGAAGAAAGATTAATAGAAAAGTACAAGAAGAAGAAAGATTAATAGAAAAGTCCAAGAAGAAGAAAGATTAATAGAAAAGTCCAAGAAGAAGAAAGATTAATAGAAAAGTACAAGAAGAAAGATTAATAGAAAAGTACAAGAAGAAGAAAGATTAATTGAAAAACACAAGAAGAAGAAAGATTAATAGAAAAGTAGCAAAAGAATGAGGAAAAGTACAACAAGCAGCGCAAATGAAGACAAATAACCTCGTGAAGTGGACACGGAGAGGGAATATACGAGGTGAAGAGGGGGATGTAGTGGACATTAGGTCAGAGGTGAAGTGAGGTGGGGTTATGGGAGGGGTCAAGGGAGGGGAGTGGGAGGCTAGATGGGAAATGTGCATTTATATATATATATATATATATGTGTGTGTGTGTGTGTGTGTGTGTGTGTGTGTGTGTGTGTGTGTGTGTGTGTGTGTGTGTGTGTGTGTGTGTGTGTGTGTGTGTGTGTGTGTGTGTGTGTGTGTGTGTGTGTGTGTGTGTGTGTGTGTGTGTGTGTGTGTGTGATCGTATCTGTACATGCATTATTTTTTTAGAAAATATATCAGAGTGAATATTGAGTAATGCCAATATTTCAGTCGGGAAGACTCCCCCACGAGATGGATATGAAGAAGATACCGGAAGAATAATGAGTAATGAGGACGGGACAAGAGAAGGGCAAAGGGGAAGAGAAATCGAACAAACACGATAACCGAAACACAATACGTTGAAACCAGAGATGACATAGCGATGAGAGAGATGACGTAATTTCTCGTGTAACAAGAGGAGTTTTAAGAGGAAGCGAGAAATATCAGAATCTTTTTTTTTCGTGTCATGAGGAATAAGAGGTAGTAAGAAGTGTCAAAAGTGTCAGTCTTAGTGTCATTTTAAGTGTCATTTTACACTTAGTTATTTCCATTACTTTACAGAGACAATGTGCTTTTGTTAACCTTTTCTTTGTTTACGTTTCAGGTACGTGAAGGGAACAGCTGATTGGCGGACAGGCGAAGCGACCGGTATTATGAACCTTCATTTGTTTGAGTTTTTCTTTGACGTGTTTTTCTTTATGTTTAACTTTCCTTATTGCAAAAAAAAACATCAGTGGGATTTTTTTCTTAATTAATGTATGCTAATTTGAATGTGTGTGTGTGTGTGTGTGTGTGTGTGTGTGTGTGTGTGTGTGTGTGTGTGTGTGTGTGTGTGTGTGTGTGCGCGTGCGTGTGTTTTTGTGTGGGTTTGAAACTAAATGTGTCTGTGTATGTTTGTACTGAGGCTATTTCATATGTACGTATGCATGGACGTATATATATCTATGTATGTACCCCTCTACCGAAACGCACAGCACACAATAAACGGAGGGAGAAACAGGAAGTCATCGATACTCGACAGAAAGCGAAGAGGAGGAGGAGGAGGAGGAGGGGGAATAAGGGGAAGAGTGATGGATGGAGCCAGTCAAGGGTGACATCGAAGGGTGAGAGAGACGAGGATGGGAGTCGGGGGGGGAGGGGAGAAGTGTGAACAAGGAGGATGGTGAGAAAAGGGGACATCTCCAAAGGGGCGACGAGAGGGAGGGAAGGGTCGAGAAATTATATAACGTGGGGAAAGAGGGCGGGGGGTCACTTACCGAATGGGGGAGAGGAGGAGGGGTGGGGAGGGTACAGGTAGGGGAAGGGGGTAGGAGATCTTTAGCTGTGGGTAATGGGTAGGGGTCCCGGAGTGATTGGTAGTGGGTGGTGGATTCCGGTTTGGAGGGAAAGGGGTAGAGGAGGTCGTAAAGGAAGGTCAAACGAGGTCACGGGAAAGAATAGGGAAATCTAGCGAGGGAGAAATAAGGTCACCAAGGTCATATCTGGAGGGCTGAGAACTTCCAGGTCAAAGGAATACGTCGTGTAGATGATTTTCACGCTAGAGACTTGACAGGAAGGTAGATCGACGTAGATAATGGAGAAAAATTCAAATGATTGCATATAACCTTTGACGTTCTATATTGTTTACTTATTTAAAATGATTCTAGTTTATTAAAGGGACATTTTATCGCATATGTAGATGTAGATTCTATTAAATAGTATGATTAATGTGTTATATGAATATATTAGATATGTTCTATATGAGAGACAACAGTGCTTATTGATAAATGCATTATTTGTATGCTGAGAGGCAGTTTGTATATTGTCTATTGATATATGCAATATTTTGATGGTGAGAGGCAATTCATAGAGATTGTGTGTATTTTTTCTATTGTGCGCATATTAAATAATAACTCATCAGTGCGCATATTAAATAGTAACTCCTCCTTGTATTAATATTTTGAGTGAACGAATGGACGGCCAGAAGCGTCGGGCCGCGTTGTCTAGCCCTTGGGTCCCCTAGACAGCGATTTCCATTCGTCCGTCCACGGTGACAGGGCGATAATTAAGGGAAATAAGCAGACTGATGACGAGGGACGAGAGAAAGAGATAGAAATAGGGAACGAATGGGGGTGGGGGGAGGGCGGGGGACGAGGGAGGAGGTGACGGGAAAAGGAGAAGGGTGAGGGATAAGAGAGAAGGAGTGAAGGGGGAGGGAAGGAGGGCGGGGGAGGGGGCAAGGGAGGGGAGAGGAGAATAGGAGTAGGGAAGGGGGAGGGAGGAGGGGTGAGAGGTGAGGAATAAGAGATGAGATAGAGGGAGTGAAGGGGGAGGAAGAAGGGAAGGGAAGGGGAGGGGGAGGGAGGCGAGGAGAGGTAGAGAAGGAGGGCCTGAGGGAAGGGAAGGAGGGAGGGAGGAGACGAGGGGTAGGGAAGGAGGGTCTGGGGGAAGGGTGAAGGGGTGAGGTGAGGGATGAGAGAAAGGGAGTGAAGAGGGAGGGAGCGAGGGGTGAGGGAGGGGAGGAGGGTTTCAGGAAAGGGGGGGGTGAGAGAGGAAGGGATGAGAGATAGGGATGAAGAAGAGGGAGTAAGGGGGGGGGGTCGATGATGAGGGGGGGGAAGGAAAATAAATCGTAAACAAATAACATGGCGATATCCAGCCTCGCCTATCAACCACGTCTTATGAATGTGGTCTGAGGGAGGCGTAGGCGGTGGGCGTAGTGTGGACGGATTCCACGGCCATGGATCGTATTGGTAGTTAGTGGTTGTCTGTTTGGTTGTTAGTCTTGGTTTCTCAGTAGTTGGTTGATCAGTAAGAGATAGTAGTAGTTGGGTGTTAGTAATATTAATTGGCAGTTAGTAGAAGTTATTATTAGCAATTGGCAGTATATATTCAGTTAGCAGTAGTTGGTTAATTATTAGTTATGAGCCGAAAGTATGTGGATGGGGGGAAGGGCAGAGATAGCAGAGGGGGATGGAAAAGGGCAGGGTGATGGAAGGGAAGGAGAGGGATAGGAGAGGAGAATGGAAAAGGTAGAGTAAGGGAAAGGGATTTATGGAAAGGGGTGGTGCATCTTTCAGGGATGCGTTGGTCATCTCGTTTGTCAATGTTGTCGTCTCCTTAATAAGAGACATGCGTTGTGGGCGTAATGCATGCCGCCCACGGGGGACAAGATAAGCTTATGTAGGGTGATGGAGAGAGGGCATTGTAGACTGACGATGAAGGAATGAGAGAGAGGGAAGAGAAGGAGAAGGATGAGAAGAAAAAAGAGAGACCGAGAAGAATGAGAAGAAGAGAATAAAGAGAGGGAGGAAGAGGAGATAGAGAGGGATAAGGATAAGGGAAAAGGAAAGGAGGAAGGAAAAGGGGAAAATAGGAAGGGGGAAGAGACAGATAGACAGACAGACAGACAGACACAGACAGACAGAAGGGGCATGTAATTAATCAAGAGAAAGAAAAGGACAACAAGAGAAAGAAATAATAAGAGGAGAAAGGAGATATGAGAGTAAGGGGCAAGACAGGTGCGTGATGATGCCGGAGTTATTAAGCAGTTAAAGAGCTTGAATGGAGACAGTGCTTGGGAATTCGTGGAAAGAAGATGAGGCAAGAGATAGGTAATTCAAGCTAAGTGGCAGTTGTAGACAGTCACCGGATAGGAATTCAGTGACTGTGAAACCCATACGGAAAGCGGTGCACACATACATATGGGAAAGTATACATACACACCGATATATATGTATATATGTGTATATATATACATATATATATATATATATATATATATATATATATATATATATATATGCATACATACATATACATATAACATATATGCACACATACACATGCACAACATAAATACACAGATATGTATATATGTACATATACGTATATATGTGCGTACGTGCGTATATATATATATATATATATATATATATATATATATATATATATATATATATTAAATACATATACATATATATATATTTTTTTTATTTACATATATGCCCACATACACATGGACAACAATGTATATTGTATATTCATAGACATATATCCATATATATGTGTGCGTGTGTGTATGTGTGTGTGTATTTATGTGTGTGTTTATGTATATGTGTATGTGTATATGTGTGTGTATGTGTATGTGTATATGTGTGTGTATGTGTATGTGTGTATGTGTGTGTGTGTGTATATAAAATATATATATATATATATATATATATATATATATATATATATATATATATATATATATATATAGAGAGAGAGAGAGAGAGAGAGAGAGAGAGAGAGAGAGAGAGAGAGAGAGAGAGATAGACAGAAAAAGAGAGAAGAAAAGAGAATTCACCTGCAAACATAGCCATAGTAACATTATTAGTAAACTGCCTCAACACGTCGACACTGCAATGGCAACTCGAGAGAGAAGCATCCGGTGAGGAAACGCAGAAATCGCAGGATCCTTGTGGTTTAACCGAAGGATCTTGCCGGGCGGAGAAAGTGCTGCGCGCAAGGACGGACTAGCTTTTTTGTGTATGTTGGTGGGTGGGTTGGTAGGAGGGGGCGGGCTTTGTGTGTGTTTGTGTGTTTTCTTGTGTGTGTGTGTGTGTGTGTGTGTGTGTGTGTGTGTGTGTGTGTGTGTGTGTGTGTGTGTGTGTGTGTGTGTGTGTGTGTGTGTATTCGGGCGCGCGCGTGTGTGTATGGATCGGGGTTGCATATGTGTGTAGATTGTTTATGTGTGATGTGCATGGGCCGATGGATGTGTGGAAGAGGTGTCTGTGTCTGTGTGAGTATTTGTATTGATGTGTGTGTGTGTGTATGTGTGTGTTTTATTTGTATAGAGACGTATACGTTACTTGTGTCATCGTATTTTTTTCGTTGGATTTTTTTCACCCAAGGCCTATATCTATATTCACACGAACATCATTGTTACGATATTCAAGCGAACTTACAAAAAAACAGTTTTAGGAAGATAAGGCAATGACCTAACCGTCAATTGTCGCGTAATCAGATAATTTTTTTTGTATGCAGAATATTCGCGTGTCTCATCTTCGTGGTGACAATATGCAAATTCCCTCTCCGAATTCCTGTGTGACGTCACCACGAGGGAACGAACGACACTTGAGTTTGATCCTTCATTGTCTTAAGGAGGCTGCGGTTTTAGGAGGCTTGTTGTTGTTGTTGTTAGGGATATTATTTTTTTGTGTGTGTTTTTTTCATTCTTTTTCTGTTCATCACTATAATTATTATCGCTTCCGTTATTGTCGTTGTTGTCGTTATCATCAGTAATAATGATGTGGTAATGATGATGGTGATTGTGAAGATGATAATGATGAATGCGAGGAGGATAGGAGGAGGGCGCAGAACGATAAGCCTGAGTGAATAATTACAAGGTGAGTAAAACGATGAATAATTGAGCATGAGTAAGAGCTCATGCAGGCCGCCGCAGCAACACGATAATCCCAAAGGGGTTTTGCCTCATGACTCATCCGACCTAAAAAGACCAAAGTATAATGACGTATTCAGCGGCATAGGGCATGATGGGCCGAATATGTATGTATACTCATCGGAGCGAGCGAGTGGAGAGGCCGGGTAGGGGGGAGGGGATGGAGGGAGGAGGGGGAAGAGGGGGTGATGATGATAGTAAAGCATAGGAGGAGGAGGAGGAGGAGGAGAGTGATGATGATGATGAGGATGATGATGATGATGAGGAGGAGGTGGAGGCGGTGGTGGTTGTGGTGGTAGTGGAAGTGGAAGAAGTAGGAGGAGGAGGAGGAGGAGGCAAAGAGAGTGATCCTGCGGTGATACGGCAGGTCCGGAGGCAGGGATGCAAGCAGGCGGGCGGGCATGCAGACATGCATACATTCATGCATTCGGACAGATAGGCAGTGGGGCAGGTAAGTGACTAGGCAGCGGTTAGGTTGGATAACAAGAAGGCAAAAAAAACGGACAAGTTAAAAGATGGGAGCGGAGAGAAAATAAGAGGGTTAAGAAAGAAAACAAAAGATAAAAAGGAAAAAAAAGAGAAAGAGAGAAAGAAAGAATATTAAAATATATCGAGAGAGAGAGAAAGAGAGAGAGAGAGAGAGAGAGAGAGAGAGAGAGAGAGAGAGAGAGAGAGAGAGAGAGAGAGAGAGAGAGGGGGGGGAGGGGGGGGGGGGGGGGGGGGGGGGGGGGGGAGGGGGAAGAGGGGAAAGAGGATGATAGTAAAGCATAGGAGGAGGAGGAGGAGGAGGAGAGTGATGATGATGATGAGGATGATGATGATGATGAGGAGGAGGTGGTGGTGGTGGTGGTGACGTTGGTGATGGTGGGGGGAGACGAAAATAGTGATTATGTATTGGGATGGAGGGAGGGGGTGGACGCGAGAGGAGGAGGAGGAGGAGGAGGAGGTGGTGGTGGTGAAAGAGGAGGAGGTGAACCCGGCAAGGTCATGCATAACGAGCGGCGGTCTAATTGACAGTCAGGCACGCGCACCTTGGTTATTAGGCTCGGAAAAAGGCACGCAAGCACGCGGCCCTGTCAAGGAACATGCTCGGAGAGCTTGCGTTGCTTGAGAGATTGCCGATCGCTCGCCGAGATATGCGGTTGGGAGGCTTTTGGGGGGCTGTGCGATTTCTTCTGTGCGGCGGGTTCTCTCGTCTTTTATGGATTTTTGAGTTTCGTTTTGT
>BOPN01000227.1:192500-197500 GCA_017312705.2 Penaeus japonicus
TTATAGGTATTAGTAAGTCGGGGGTATAAGAGTTCGTATTATACTTTGACTTCTGCTTTTGATGTTCGGAATTGAAGTCATATATCAAGATACACACGGAGAGAAAGAGGAAGAAAGAGAAGGAAACACCGAGGAAACCGAGGAAAAGTCATGAGGCAGACAGACAGACAGACAGACAATCAGGCAGGCAGGAAGGCAGGCAGATAGACGCAGAGAGGCCGGCCAGCCAACCAGCCAGCCAGCCAGCTAGCCAGCCAGCCAGCCAGCCAGCCAGCCAGCCAGCCAGCCAGCCAGCCAGGCATCCAGTCAACCAGCCAGCCAGCCAGCCAGGCATCCAGTCAACCAGCCAGCCAGCCAGCCACCCAGTCAGGCATCCAGTCAACCAGCCAGCCAGCCAGGCATCCAGCCAGCCAGCCAGCCAGCCAGCCAGCCAGGCATCCAGCCAGCCAGCCAGCCAGCCAGCCAGCCAGCCAGCCAGCCAGCTAGCCAGCCAGGCATCCAGTCAACCAGCCAGACAGCCAGCCAGCGAGCCATCCAAGCAAAGAACTGAGAATTAAACTAAATCGGAATAAACATTCTAGTTCTCTCCCTCCCTACCACCAGCCCATCCCCCCCTCCCCCTCTTTCGCCCGCACCCGTTCGCCTAAACTCTTGGTTCGGGTCAGATTAATCCTCTTTATCCGTTTATACCAAGCGTTAAGGCGAGCAGATAGGTAGGGATGCCCAGCGCAAACACGGACATTGGATACTGTACGTATTTGTAAGTTCTCATGCACGTATCCCACGGAAATATGCACGCGTAAACGCATACGGAACATGCGCGTAAACACACACACACACACACACACACACACACACACACACACACACACACACACACACACACACACACACACACACACACACACACACACACACAACCTATTCCTTAACTACTTTCTTTTCCTCCACATTTTCTCCCTCTCCTTTCTTCTGCTCTTAACATTTCTCCTCATTTCCATCAAGTTTTTATCTCTCCTCATGAACATTTCTCTTACTTTCTGTTTCCTCTTATGTTAATTCTCATTTTCACTGTGCCGTTCGTTTAATTTCTTGTATTTGTCGTTTCTCTTACTTTCCAACAATTTCGTACATAATGATCCTAACATTTAAAAAAAATCTTTTTCGTCTTTAATTTTTCTTTTCATTATGTTTTCTTCTTTATATTTATCGCCGCTTCTTTTCTTACCTCTAATGATTTTGCTCAATGTTTATTAACGTTTTTCTTCTCTTATTTTATCATTCATCTCTCTCTCTCTCCCTCTCTCTCTCTCTCTCTCTCTCTCTCTCTCTCTCTCTCTCTCTCTCTCTCTCTCTCTCTCTCTCTCTCTCTCTCTCTCTCTCTCTCTCTCTCTCTCTCTCTCTCTCTCTCTCTCTCTCTCTCTCTCTCTCTCTCTCCTTTTTTTCCAGTCTTACGTTCTCGCTTTCTTTATTTTTTCTTTACAATTCAATTTTCTCGCTTTCTCTCTTTTTTTTCTTTTTTTTCTTTTCCAATCTCCTCTCCTCTCTGTCTCTTTTTCTTCCTTAATTCTCTCTCCCTCCCTCCCTCCCTCCCTCACTCACTATTCCTTTCTCCCCTCCCTCCCTCCCTCCCTCTCTCCATCCCTCCTTACCATTCTCTCCCTCTCTCCCTCCCTCCTTCCCTCTCTTTCCCCATGATTCACCTGTTTATTCTTATAGGAAAGATTCAAACGGTTGCCAATTAGTGTTAAACGTAAGATTGTATTATTGAAGTGTCAAGCAGATAAATTATTGCCTTCAAGATGTGTCAGATATGACACCGGGTGGTCTCGGATGTCATGCCCTCTTCTGACACCCAATGAAATCCTTGTTTTTCTTATTCTCTGATTATCTTTCTTTATTTTATTATATTCGTCTTTTTCTCTCTTCTTTATTGTTACGTTTCTGGCTTGTTTATTTACATGTTGATGTTCGTTGTTTCGTGTTAGTTTTATTATTTTCTGTTCTATTCAGCATTTTTTTCTCTTTCTGTGTTCGTATTCTCTAAATCACATGCATATGCGAAAACACATATATACGTACATACATACATTCATACATACATACATACATACATATACATACATACACATACATACATACATACATACATATATACATAATTCATACATACATAATTCATACATACATAATTCATACATACATACATACATACATACATACATACATACATACATACATACACACATACATACACACACACATACATAATTCACACACACACACACACATACATAATTCATACATACATACATGCATACGCACACGCACACACACGCGCACACGTATACTCACATATACACACCAGTTTATGTAATAAATCACTCCCCCGTGTTTAATTCTGACACAAGAAGGCTTTTTAGGCGTAAGAAAAAGGTCTTTGAGAGCGACCATTCTCCTGCCGTCGCGCACGAACGGTCTCGAAATGTTCCGCCTTTCGCGTTGGCTGGAATGGGGGGGGGGGAGGAGGGACGAGGGAGAAGGAGAGGGAGAAAAGGGTAGAAGGAGAGAGGGAGGAGGAGGAGGAGGAGGAGAAAGAGGAGGGGGGGGGGAGGGGTAGGGAAGGGAGGAGGAGGAAGGAGGGATTAGGGAGAGGGAGAAGAGGAAGGAGGGGTGAGGAAGGGTAGGAAAAAGAGGAGGAGGGGAGGGAGGGAGGGAGGAGGAGATGTGGGGAAGGAGAGGAAGGGAAAGAAGAGGGATTAGGGATGAAGAAGGAGAGAAATAGGAAGAAGAGAGGGAGGGAGAATGAGAATGAGAAAGCATGAAGGGTTAAAGGAGGAAATCGAAAAAGAAAGAAGGAAAAGGGAAAAGTATGAGTGCAGAAAGTGGGAGAAAGAGAGAAAATTTTAAGTTGCTTTACTGCAGAGAGAGAGAGAGAGAGAGAGAGAGAGAGAGAGAGAGAGAGAGAGAGAGAGAGAGAGAGAGAGAGAGAGAGAGAGAGAGAGAGAGAGAGAGAGAGAGAGAGAGAGAGAGAGAGAGAGAGAGAGAGAGAGAGAGAGAGAGAGAGAGAGAGAGAGAGAGAGAGAGAGAGAGAGAGAGACATATAGATCGAGCAAAATAAACGAAAATCATAGAACACAACAGACACTTCCTTCCTTCACTTCCTACCCCCAACGCCACCCCATTCAGCTCCCCATCCCTCTCCCCCCTCTCCCTCCCCCTCTCCCTCCTCCCTCTCCCCCCTCTCCCTCCTCCCTCTCCCCCCTCTCCCCAACACCTCCACCTCCACCCCGCCCCTCGCCCCTCCTCAATGAAACACCACAATGACCCAGAGGCAAGGAGTTGTTGACAAGGCGGCCACAGTCCAGGAAAAGGTTAACCAAACACGCGTCTTCGAAGGACCTTCTTGGGCCCTTCTTGGCTTGAGGACTCTCTGGCGTCCGGGATATGGAAGGAGGGATTACAGACAGGGGCGAGTGTCTCTCTCTCTTTCTTTCTTTTTTTATCCATCTCCCTTTCTTTTCCTCTTTGTTTGTTTTTTTTTCTTTTTTTTGGGGGGGGGGTCTCCGTTTGTTTTCCTCTGTTCCTTTTTTATTTGTTTATATTTGATATTAATTTTAAGCTGACCTTGTGAAGACTGATAGGGAGAGAGAGAATGTAAGGTGGGGAAAGAAGGGAGAGAAAAAGAAATAAAGGCAAAGCAATAAAATAAAAGGGAAATGCGACAAAAACAAAACAAAGCAAAACTAGTTTCAATCCATTAAGCACCACTACCTAAATTTCTCAAACCTCAAAGAACCTTAAGATCATCCAAAAAAGTCAATAGACATAAAATATTGATACAAAAAAAAGGTCAGACCACCATTCCCCTCCCTAACCCCCTTACCCACCGTCCCAACCACCTCTCCCGCATACCCCCAGTCCTACCCATTGCCCCCCCATCCCCCATTCTACCCAAAACTCCTCCATTTATCCTCTCCCTCCAACTCCACCACCTTCCCCCCATCCTCCCTATTCCCCTGCAATCCCTTCCTCCCCCTCCTCCCCCATCCCCCTAACCCCACCACCTCCAACCCCACTCCATCCCCCTCCAACTCCACCACCTTCCCCCCATCCTCCCTATTCCCCTCCAATCCCCTCCTCCCCCATCCCCCAACCCCACTCCATCCCCCTCCAACCCCACCACCTTCCCCCCCATCCTCCCTATTCCCCTCCCCCCTCCCCCTCCTCCCCCCTCCCCCGTCCTCATCTAGCCTTAAATCTTGCCAGTCAGCCTTAGTGTGTGGCCGTCGTGTTTGCCGTTCCTGTCACCGATGGGAGCGGCAGGTGGTTCTGTTTGCCTCCACCTGGCTGCTAACTAGCCGGGACTCAATTGATTCCAGCTGGTGGTGCGGGAAGCTCTCAGATGGCATGGTGTGCTTGGCCCAAGGGAGGGATCGTTTTTGTTTGATGTTGTTGTTTTATTGGCGTTTTACATTTTTTGGGGGGTTTGTTTCTTTCGTTTCTGTTTTTTTTTTGTCCTTTGTTGTTGTTTTTCTCGTTGTCTTTTGTTGTTCTCTCTAGGTCTTGTTGTCCCGCATTTTCTTTTTTATAATAATGATAATAATAAGAGTCATTATTATTATCATTATTATTGTTTATTGTTATTGTTATTATCATCATCATCATCATCATCATCATCATCATTGTCATTATCAACATCATCACTATCAATCACCACCATTATCATCATCATTAGTATCACCATCATTATCACCATCATCACTATCAATCATCACCAATCAGCACCTCCACCACCAGAATTATTTCCCCCGATTTCCCTCGATTCCGTGTGCCATTATTCGCCTCCCCGATCGGGTCACAGATAACGGCCTCTTTTTTGCCAGCATTCCTGTCCTTGCGCCATTGCACGGTCAGTGTATATTATGTATCTCCATTGGGTTATGGATCTTGCAAGTTCTTGCTGCATTCTGCCCTGGGCGCTGGAAGGGGCGTGGCGA
>BOPN01000227.1:202500-215000 GCA_017312705.2 Penaeus japonicus
TCTCTCTCTCTCTCTCTCTCTCTCTCTCTCTCTCTCTCTCTCTCTCTCTCTCTCTCTCTCTCTCTCTCTCTCTCTCTCTCTCTCTCTCTTCATGTCTAGGTGTGCATGTATGTCTACGTTTACGTCTACGTGTGCGTGTGCATATGCGTGTGCGTGTCCATGCATATGAATGCTCTTTTGTGTGTATGTGTGTAGGTGCATGCGTGTGTGGGTGTATGCGTTTTGTGTATCTATGTGTATGTTTGCGCGAGCGCGTGTGTGGGCCCGCTGTCTTTATCTCCCCGTCTCCTTATGAGGTGGAGGCGATGTAGGCTCGGGCAGTGACTAATTCCCCCTGGCATTTCCTCCGAACGTTTTTTTAAGTGTTTTTTTAAGTTTTCCTTTTATGATCGGACGTGTCCTTTCGTGCATATTGGGATTGTTGTTTTGTTTATGTTTTTGTTTTTTTAATTGATGATGGAGACAGACTGCGGTGATACAGGCGGAGAAAGATGATTCGGACGAATGTGAAGCATTATCAAAATTGAACGATAATCAAGTTAATGAAGATTGGGACGAACGAACCGCGATGGAGAGAAGGGAATTGGGGGAAAAAATCAATAAAGGAGGGGGAAACGAGGCGGCGTGGAAGATGGAACTAGATTGAAGGGGGGGAAATGAGGAAGTAGGAAAGGAGGGGGATGAGAAAACGGATCAGTGAGGGTGAGGGGAATAGGAGAGGGTAGAAGGGAGGAAGAGGGGGAGAAAAGAGAGAAAATGAAGAACGAATAGGAAGGGGACAAAACAGAGAAGAGAGGGGGTATTAGAAAAATTATCAGAAGGGGAAAAGGAAATGGAGAGAAGGGGAAAAGTGAAGAATGGGAAGGAAGAAAGGGTAGAAGAGGAGAAATGAACAATAAATATGAAAGGGAGAAACTGGAGAAGAGGAGGGGAAAAGGAAGGGGAGGAGAGATGAGGAGAAATGAAGAACAGATAATGAGATCAGGAGTGCGGGAGGAAGAATGCGAAGGAAGGAAAGAGGGAAATGGTTTAATGAGAGCAGAAGGGAGAGCGGAAAGAAGAAAGAAAGAAAACGAGGGAAAAAATTAAATAGCGAAAAAAGAGACTAAAAGAATCAAAAGAAAAAACAAAACAAAAACGCAGTCGAAGCGATACGTATAATTAAAAAAAAGGGGGACAGCGAAACAGACCAAAGATTTTTTTTTATTAAGAACTGAAATGAAAAGAAAACTACGATACGACGGGGATAATGATCACAAGGAATAAAATGGAAACGAAAGTAAAGCCGAGAGTCCCCCTCCCCACCCCACCCCGCCCTTTATCAAACTTTATCACGGTGTTACGTCGGCTTATATAGGTGCTACTTTATGGCAGATGTTGTTGGCTTTATAGTGTAGTTCCCTCTAAGTGGACCGTGTTAGCAGCGAAGGTGGTGATGGCTGTTTACTATATGGGGAGGGGAGGGAAGAGGGGAGAGGAGGGGAGGGGAGGGAAGGGGAGGGAAGGAGGGAGGGAGGGTGGAGGGGGAGGAGGGAAGGAGGGAAGAAGGGAGGGAGGGTGGGAGGGAAAGAGGAAGGGAGGGGGAGGGAGAATGGATTTGAGAGAGGATTGATGGGATTGGACATGGGGGGGGGGGACGGGGAGGGATGAAGAAAGGATTGGGTAGAATGGAGGGAGGTGAGGGGCGAGGGGGATAAAGGGAGTGGGGGAGTAAGGATTGGTGGAATATGGGAAGGAGGAGGGCGGGGTGGGGGGTAAAGTGAAGGAGGAAGGAATGAAGCTAGCGAGTAGATTGGTGCAATGGAGGGAAAGAGAGAGGAAGAGGAGGAGCTTAAAGGAGGGAATAAAGTGGAGAGTAAGGAATGGAAAGTGAATTGATGGAATAGAGAACCGGAGACAGAGAGAAGGAGTGAAAAATGATAAAGTAAGAAAAAAAAGTATAGGTTAAAAAACCCAAAGCCGGAGAAGTAAGTGCGCGTGTTGAGAGCTCCTTCAGAGACAGGTTTTGTTTTCCCGGGAATTGCTTTTGGCGGAGGGCGAGCGAGGAAGGGGAAGGGGCGTGGCACGGAGGGAAAGGAGAGAGAAGGGAGAGGGAGGAGGAGAAAGGGTGGGGAATGGGGAAGGAAAGAAGAGGGAGAGGGGGAGGAGAAAGGGTAGGGAATGAGAAAGGAAAGCGGAGGGAGAGGGGGAGGAGAAAGGGTGGGGAATGGGAAAGGAAAGCGGAGGGAGAGGGGGAGGAGAAAGGGTGGGGAATGGGAAAGGAAAGAGGAGGGAGAGGGGGAGGAGAAAGGGTGGGGAATGGGGAAGGAAAGAGGAGGGAGAGGGGGAGGAGAAAGGGTGGGGAATGGGGAAGGAAAGAGGAGGGAGAGGGGGAAGGAGAAAGGGTGGGGAATGGGGAAGGAAAGAGGAGGGAGAGGGGGAGGAGAAAGGGTGGGGAATGGGAAAGGAAAGAGGAGGGAGAGGGGGAAGGAGAAAGGGTTGGGAATGGGAAAGGAGAATTGGAGGAAAAAGTGGAGAATGGATAAGGAAAAAATGCATAGAATGGGAAGGGAAAAAAAAGTAGAAAGGAGAATGGAGAAGGGATGTGGCAGAGGGTATGGAATGGGGCGAGGCAGTGAAATATGAATAAAGGTAAGGAAAAAGAAAGAAAGAAAAAACAGATGGAAAATGTTAAAAAGGGGGAAAGGGAAAATTAGCGGAGAAGAGAAAAGGGTGAAAGGTGAAGAAAGGGTGAAGGGTGAAGGGTGTTGGGTGGAGGTGGCAAGTCTCTCGGTTGGCAAAGGCGGCTGCCAAGGTGAACATTGATTACTGCGATGCGGTATCACAGAACACGATTTCCTTAAGGCGAAACAGGAGGCGAGAGACTTAACAAGTGTAATATGAACAAGGAACTGGGGGTGGGGTGGGGGGTGTTGTGTTTGTTTGTTTGTACGTTTGTAGTGAGGGAGAATGAGGAACTGAGACAGACAGACAGACAGACAGACAGACAGACAGAGATAGACAGGGTGGTAGGTGGCGCGAGACTTGACAAGTGTAATAATAATAAGGCGCTAGAGTTTGGCTGTGCATCTCTAGTGCGACAGATACAAAGAAAGAGAGAGAGAGAGAGAGAGAGAGAGAGAGAGAGAGAGAGAGAGAGAGAGAGAGAGAGAGAGAGAGAGAGAGAGAGAGAGAGAGAGAGAGAGAGAGAAAAGAGAGAGAGAGATTCGCGACGTCCAATAAAAACGGTAACAGATGAATGGAGCGTGACAAGGATGTGCTCTCTTAGTGTTATCAGATTAGAGAAAAATGTATGAGGTATTTTGCAGTGTTACCAAGATCCGCGTCACACCGATACACGCAGCTTTAGAGAGGGGGTTATGGCAACAGTATTTAGGGAATTTTGATGATTAGTCGTAAAAAAAGAAAGAATGGGAAATCATTGATAAATGCGATCTAGAAACTCCAGTTCAATGTCAAAAGAATCAGAAGTGATTTAGTTTTATAGAGAGGTTGCATGGTGACGGCAGCTGGGTCTATTTTCGTTAAGGGTTCGGGTTGAATGTGCGAACGAATGCGTGAGCGATTTCATGCACAGGCACGCTGTTTCAGTTACTCGTTCTCATAAGCGCATAAACAGAAGCTCAGACATGCAATTCATACACACGTAGGCAAATGGACGGACTCGGGTATACACACAGTATCTTTATTCGTTCCTCCTTTCCTTCTTTCCTTCCTCTATTCCTCCCTTCAAGAGAGGAAGGAGAGAGCGAAAACACCTTGTCCCTGGCGCAGTAGCCCTCCCCCTCCCACTCCCCCTCCCCCAATAAGGCACAACCCATTATAAAAACCCCAAAGCACGAATCCATATTCAAATCCACCGCAATCAGGCGCGCGCTCGCCCCCGCTCTGCGCTCTTCATCCCTCGCCGCCAAAGGACGCCACGCCTTATATGGGACGTCCTCCTTGTAGCGAGTCGGGCGCCCCGTATCGTGCGCTGGAACACCCGCAGTTTATGAATGTGCTTTTGAGTAAAATAGGTTGCCTCTTTTCTCTCTCTCTCTCCGTCCCCCCTTCCCTCCCTCTCTTCTTTGCCGCCGCGTTCTCTCCTTTGCTTGGTTCTTCCCTCTTCTCTTTTACCTCTTTTTTTTCTCCTCCCCCTTTGCTTTTTCTTCTCCCATTCACCCTTTGCTTCTTCTTCTCCCTTTCTTTCTCCAACCCACTTTCATTTGCCTTTCTACCCACTTTGCCTCCCCTTTGCTTCCGCCATGCACCTCTCAGCCTCCCCATCCCTTCTCCCTTTCTTTTCCTAACCAACTTTCCCTTTCCTCTCTGCCCCCTTTGCTTCCCATGGATATTCGTTCCCTCCCCTTCTGCCTCTTCTTCCATCGCTATTTTAACTCCTATTTCACTCCTCCAACACCCCCCCCCCCTCCCAAGCTAAGAAGCAAGAACTGGTGAACCGAAACTTACCGGGCGAATGACACTCCCGGTCGTACTGGTGCGCGTACTAGTATGCGAGGGAATTGTTGATGCTGGAGAAGAGGGAACAGATGGCTGCATACTGGTTCGTGTGAATGTTAATGATTTTGCAGTGTATAGATATTTCATTCTATCCATACACACATATGAAGATACGGGGTCATCGCAGACGTGCACGCGGTCACATAAATACTCTCCCTCTCTCTTACTCTCTCCCCCTCTCTCTCTCTTCCTCCCTCTCTCCTTCTCACCTACCCTCTCCTCTCATCTTTCCTTTCACACCTCTCTTTCTCTTTCTCTCTTTCTCTCTTTCCCTCCCTCTCTCTTTCCCTCTCTCTCTCTCTCTCTCTCTCTCTCTCTCTCTCTCTCTCTCTCTCTCTCTCTCTCTCTCTCTCTCTCTCTCTCTCTCTCTCTCTCTCTCTCTCTCTCTCTCCCTCCTCCCTCTCCTCCTCTCTCTCTCTCCATCTGCCTCCCACCCCGCTATCCCTCCCCCCCAGCCGAAGGGACCCTTTCTGAAACCCCCCAGCATTGTCGGATCCCTCTTGAGATTGGTTTCGATCCCCTCCTGGTGATCCTCTTTCTGTCCCTCCTCCCTACTTCCGCTACCTCCCTCTTCCTCCTCCTCCTCCTCCTTCTCCTTCTCCTTCTACCTCCTCTTATTTTTCCTTCTCCTTTTCCTCCTGATCCTCTTACTTTTCCTTCTTCTCCTTCCTCCTCCTTCTCCTCCTCCTCCTCCTGCTCTTTCCTCTGCCTCTCTGCTTCACCTTCCTTCTCCTTCTTTCATTCCTTATCTTTTTCCTTCTCCTTCCTTCTTCCTCCTTCCTCCTTCCTCTCTCCTATCTCTTCTCCTCTTTTTCTTCTTCTTCCTCCTCCTCCTCCTCCTCCTCCTCCTCCTCCTCCTCCTCCTCCTCCTCCTCCTCCTCCTCCTCCTCCTCCTCCTCCTCCTCCTCCTCCTCCTCCTCTTCCCCTCCCTCCTCCAACCCCTCTTTCCTCCATAAACCCACCACAAGATCGGGCGCTCTCTATCGATCGCTGGCCGAGAGAGAGGGAGAGGGAGAGAGAGAGAGAGAGAGAGAGAGAGAGAGAGAGAGAGAGAGAGAGAGAGAGAGAGAGAGAGAGAGAGAGAGAGAGAGAGAGAGAGAAAGAAAGAGAGAAAGAAAGAGAGAAAGAGAAAGAAAAGGCAAAAGAGAGAGAGAAAAAAGAAAGAAAGAAAGAAAGAAAGATAAAACAGAAAACAGATAAAGAGAGAGGGACAGCGAGACCGAGAGAAGGTATCCGATTCTCTTTTCTTCCTGAATATTCGATACTCTTCGGCCTCGCGTCGCTCCCGGATCCTGCCCGCCCGCCTCGCCTCGGATGTATCCACAAGGTGTTCGATACTTTGAATGCATCATGGTGGGGGAGGAGGAGGATTGGGGGATTGGGGGGGGAGGGAGAAGGAGAGGGGAAGGAGGGATGTTCTGGAACGATTTTTAAGGCATTAGGATGATAATTGTTCATTGTATTTCCTATTCTCCCTTCCTCTCTGCTCACCGTACTATCCTTTTCTTCTCTGCTCACCATTATTACCATCTCTCTCCTACTTTACACATAATGCTCATTATCCTCACCATACTGACTCTTTTGAATCCTCTCTGCTAATCATACTCACCATCCCTATCTTTCTCTCCTTACCATACTCTATATCCCCTTCTCCTTTCCTCCTCATCGTACCCACATCTCGCCATACTCACTATCCTCTCCCCCACTCTCCTCACCATATGCACTCTTCACTCTTCCACTTTCACCCCCCCCCCCTCTCTCCTCAACATACTCATCATCCCCCTCTCCGTTTTTACTTACCGTACCCACATCTTACCTCCCTCTCTCTATTCACCATACTCACAACCCCCCCCCTCCCTCTTTTCTCTCCTCACCATATGTTGTGACAACTGTAGATTGATCCCCCACTCTTCTCACCACATCCACTCTTCACTCTTCCACTTTCACCCCCCCCCCCTCTCTCCTCAACATACTCATCATCCCCCTCTCCTTTTTTCCTCAGCGTACCCACATCTCGCCTCCCTCTCTCTATTAACCATACTCACTACCCCCCCCCCCTCCCTCTTTTCTCTCCTCACCATATGCTGTGACAACTGTAGCCTGATCTCCCATCGTGATATGTCATCCCGTGAAATATGCACAATGAAAGTTCTTGCCCTTGCATTTGACTTGCATAATAACGAAGGTTAAACAAGTCTCTAGAAGAAGTGGGAATCTTTCTTTGATTTTTTAGATACATTTTTTTTTAAGTTATTGGTTTTATTATTGGAAGTGGGGTAGGGTTGTCTCTGGGCCTTTATGTAGATAATGTGTTTTTTTTATTGATGATGGTATGAGGGGTCAATATAGGCCTATAAGGAGATAGGGTCTCTGATGTTGTAGATGCGATGGAGTTGATATAAGCCTATATAGAGAGTAGCGGCGGTTGCAACAGCTGTGTAAAGTACGAAGTAGATGATAGTATTAATTGGCATTGAAATTTATTAGATGTTCGTTGATGAAAATTACCTGTGACGATAGAAAGAACATGAACCTAAACATGTTACTGACGCTTTGTTTTACAGAAATATATTTGCAATGATTATCTTTGCCGAGAATAGATAAGAAGAAGTACTTATCATTCTGGCACATGATGATAATTGTAGTCCTTATAAGATCCTAAAATGATTATCATACATTTGATATTAATGAAAGTGATAGAATTTGCAATCACGACAATAATAATGTTATGGATGATGATGTAGTATAAACAATCATGAAAATAGTTGTGATAAAGTTAACAATTATAGTAATAATGGAGATGATAACGAAAACAGTGATAATGATAATCAGTAGAATATAACAATTATGATAATAAGGAATATATGAAAAAAGAAATAAATCGCCCAGTCAAAGGCAGAGACGCAGAAAGGTTGCATGTTGTGATTCCGGCCATTAATGACACATCAGCGGCCTTGCTCGCGACGGCTCGGCCCTTTGAAGTGGCGTCACGCGCTGGCCTTTTTTACCTAGGGAGGGGGGGGGAGGGGAAGGAGGGATGGGATCGAATGGAAGGGGTTAGGGGATCGAGGGGGAGGGGAAGGGGAAGGGGAAGGGGAAGGGGAAGGGGAAGGAGGGGGGATCGAGGGGGAGGGGAAGGGGAAGGGGGTGTGGGGATGTGGTCGATTGGAAGGAAGGATATGGTGTGGTTGGAAGAGGGAAGGGGGAAGGGGGAAGGGGGAAGGGGGGAACGGGGAACGGGTAGGGGAAGGGGGATGGGGTTGAATGGAAGGGGGAAGGTGATGTTTCAATTGGAGGGGGAGGGGATGGGGAGGATAAATTGGATGAGTGGATGGGGGGGGGGGGGGAGAGGAGGGTTGGTTTGTCATAGGGCCCATTTGAGAATTTATTCTGTCGTCTAAGAATACTGAGTCAAATATAGACAATACAATGTGTGTGCGTATGTGTGTATATTTCTTTTTCTGTGAATATAGTCGGGTGTTTGTATGCATACCTATCCGTATATATGCATATATGAATAGAACATTTATATGCGCGTACACTGGGTCCATCATACTTACGTACGGAATGTAAGTACTATTCATGCAAACATACACCCACATATTTCCATAACTTTGAAGTCCCACATATGTTCGTCTCACTATAACGTTTAAGATGCCCTCTCATTCTATCACATTAAGAAGAATAGGAAGATAAAAACAACTCCCCCCCCCCCCCCACACACACACACAAATCCTGCCGGTTTTGCTTTCGGGTTGAAATCGCGTGCAATCTGCAATTGCACTTTTCTTTTTTAATTTAGTTTTCTTTCTCCGTTACATTTACTTAATTCTCTTGTTTATTTCTTAGTGTTTTTTTGCCTCCTCTCTATGTCTGCTTTTACGTGTCATTATTATTATGATTTTTTTGTTTTTGATTAATTCTTTCTTCCGTTTTCATTGCTATTATTCGTTCTTATGATCTCTTTATTACGGTTATTATTGTTACTGTTATTGTGGCTGAGATTAGAATTATGATTATTAGTGAACACTCTTATTCGTTCGGGGCTTGTATGCGTTTTTTGTAGTAATTTCCTTTTGTATATTTTACACCAATTAATCGGTCAAGTAAAAGTTAACCTGAAATAGAATGGGCGAAAACCAATACTCAGCTGGACTGATATCACTAAAGGTTTTTGTTCTGTTAATCTTAACATCTTACATGTTTTGTTTTCGATTTCTGCAACTACTGTTTAGCTACCGGTTATGCTGCTCCTCCCCTCCCCCTTCCTCTCTCCTCCTGTATCCCCTCCCCCCATCTTCTCTCCCTCCCTCTCCCCCTGGCAAGGTCTCTTGCTCCCTCCTAGTCAACCAGTTTTTGCAATTATGGTATTATGACCTACCCTCCCTCTCTCCCTCCCTCCCTCCCTCTCTCCCTCTCCCCCTCCCTTCCTCTCTCCCTCCCTCCCTTCCTCTCTCCCTCCCTCTCCCCCTCTCCCTCCCTCCCTCCCTCTCCCTCTCTCCCTCCCTCCCTCCCTCTCATCCCCTCACCATTCGCATCTCTCTCTCCCTCTCTCTTTCTCCTTCTCCTTCTCATTCTCATTCTCTCTTTTCGCCCCTCTCTCTTCTAGTCCTTCGCCCCCTCTTCCATATCGCCTCTCTTTCTCCTCCCTTCCCTCAAGTTTCTCTTCCATTCTCCCTTTCCTATCATCTCCCTCTCCCCTCTACCCTCCTCGTTTTCCTTCTTTTTCCAGCCCTCCCTCTTCTTGTCCTTTGCTTCCACTCTTCCATATCGTTTCTCTTTCTTTTATCTCTTTCCTTATCATCTCTCTTCCTGTCTCTCTGTTTCTCCCCCTTTCCACGCCCCCTCCTTCCTATCCTCTCTTCTCCATTTCTACCGTTTTTCTCTCCTCCATCTTCGTGTTCTTCGCTTTCGTTTCTCTTTCTCCTCTCTCTTTCTCTCTCCTTCTTATTCATGTCTCCCTGTTTCTCACCCTTCCCCTCTTTCCTTCCTATCCTCTCTTCTCCCTCTCTTTCCTCTTCGTCCTCTTCCCCTTTTCTCCCTCTCTTTCCTCTTCGTCCTCTTCCCCTTTTCTCCCTCTCTTTCCTCTTCGTCCTCTTCCCCTTTTCTCCCTCTCTTTCCTCTTCGTCCTCTTCCCCTTTTCTCCCTCTCTTTCCTCTTCGTCCTCTTCCCCTTCTCTCCCTCTCTTTCCACTTCGTCCTCTTCCCCTTCTCTCCCTCTCTTTCCACCTCTCTGTCCTCTTCCCCTTCTCTCCTCTCTTTCCACTTCGTCCTCTTCCCCTCTTCCTCTCTCTTTCCACTTCGTCCTCTTCCCCTTCTCTCCCTCTCTTTCCACTTCGTCCTCTTCCCCTTCTCTCCCTCTCTTTCCACTTCGTCCTCTTCCCCTTCTCTCCCTCTCTTTCCACTTCGTCCTCTTCCCCTTCTCTCCCTCTCTTTCCACTTCGTCCTCTTCCCCTTTTCTCCCTCTCTTTCCACTTCGTCCTCTTCCCCTTTTCTCCTCCTCTTTCCTCTTCGTCCTCTTCCCCTTCTCTCCCTCTCTTTCCACTTCGTCCTCTTCCCCTTCTCTCCCTCTCTTTCCACTTCGTCCTCTCTTCCCTTCTCTCCTCTCTTCTTTCCACTTCGTCCTCTTCCCCCTTCTCTCCCTCTCTTTCCACTTCTGTCCTCTTCCCCCTTCTCCTCTCTTTCCACTTCATCCTCTTCCCCTTTTCTCCCTCTCTTTCCACTTCGTCCTCTTCCCCCTTTTCTCCTCTCTTCCACTTCGTCCTCTTCCCCTTTTCTCTCCTCCCTCCTCTTGTTCTTCGAGGCCTCCCCTCTTCCATCTCGAGACTGGGCCAAATTGCTTCGTCGAAGATAATACAAAACAGGGCATTAGCAAAATGGTCTTTTTGTCTTGCATTTTTTTGTTTTGTTCTTTTATTTTTTTTATTTTTTATTTTATTTTTTTTTGTCTGGCTGAT
Source organism: Penaeus japonicus (assembly GCA_017312705.2). Taxonomy (NCBI): domain Eukaryota; kingdom Metazoa; phylum Arthropoda; class Malacostraca; order Decapoda; family Penaeidae; genus Penaeus; species Penaeus japonicus. The sequence goes on from BOPN01000227.1 coordinate 212,960, forward strand.
GATTTTTTTTTTCTTATTCACAGGTGTCATTGTTATATTTTAATTGTTATTCATATTTTTTCAGTTGAGTGAAATTTGTTTGAGAGCCTTTTTGCGTGATGAGGTATGTGCTGTAGGGAATGGTGCAGTAGTTAAAACATGTATTGTACACATACACTCATTGCTTACACGCACACGTACACACACGCGCGCACTCTCGTTAAGTATGTTATTATTACTGAGCATATCTTTATTATTATGTATATTGCACACACTGATACCTTAAACAGAAGTATATTCCATGACAACTGGAATATATTGAACGGTACGCAATCCATGCATAATGTCGAAATATTAGTTTTAAGTATGTGAATATGTGAAGTAATACCTGTTTTACACATCGGAAAATGCATGTAACAGCGTCTTATCTTTATACTTTCAAATCTTTTGAAAGGATCTTCTGAATCCTATTAATTTTGCGGCTATCGTAATCATCCCTTATTCAGGAGGTATCAAATGGCTGTCGCTGATTTTGAGCCGACTTCCATTTTATGTTGCCTTTGGACCCTCTCTCTCTTTCTTTGGATTATTCTTTATCTCTCTCTCTCTCTCTCTTTCTTTCTTTCTCTATCCTTCCTCTTCTTTCCTGACTCTGTTCTCCTCATCTTTTCTTTCTTCCTCCCTCCTCCCTCCCAATTCCCCCCTGCTCCCGCCTCCCTCCTCCCTCCTCCCTCCCAAGCCCTTCCTGCTCCTTCCTTCTTCCTCTCTCCTCCTCCTCTCTCCTCCCTCCTATCCCCTCCCTCCCATCCCAACCTCTCACCTCGTCCCATGGCCTTACAAGGCATCGGGCTTTCGTAGATTGTGGCTGTGATTAACGATGTAATCTCTTCTCCTTTCCAGGTAACTGAGCCGAATCCTGAAAGAATCCTGAAGGGAATCCCTCAAAGAGTCCTTCAAGGAATCCTCAAGGAGTCCTCAAAGTGTTCTTTATAAGGGATCCTTAAAGAGTATCGCAAGGAATTCTCAAAGTGTCCTCAAGGAGTCCTCAAGGTATCCTCAAAGAGTCCTCAAAGAGTCCTCAAGGAGTCCTCGCAGGTGACTAAGGTGCTGTATTCGGGGCGTTGGGACCGATGGTGATTGGGGGGGGGGGGGGGGGGGGTTAGTACGATTGTAGGTAATGGGATAGGAGGGGGAGGCGGGAAGGGGAAAGGGGGGGAGGTAGGATTGAGAGCATAAGGATCCCGTAGGCGGTGGTGGTTAGGTCGTATTGTGTTGGGTGTCTGTGTGTGTGGGAGGGGAGATCCTGGGTCGCCGGAGGGGAGGGGAGGGGAGGGGAAGGGAAGGGAAGGGAAGGGGGGGTTAAAGGGGGAAGGGGGGGGAGGTTAGGGGGTGGGGATGGTTGGAAAGATTTTTTTTTACATTGCTATTGGATTATATTGTGTGTTATTATGTTTCTGTTTGTTATTTATGTTTGTATTTATGTTTCTCTAACTATCTATCTACTTATTTTTTTTATATAGGGTATTGCAAATAAAGTTTTGTGTATTATGATCATATGTTGATGCAGTTTTTTTTTGTATTTTGCTATTTTGTCTTTTTTTCTGCGTCTTGTAAGTATTTGGTGGATCTTATATGTACCTATGTAAGTAGTCCTGTGTGAGTATGGCTTCTGAAATGAGTTTATTATTACCAGTACTATTATAGTTTTAACTTTTGATTAAGGCTTGTCTACAATATTACTAAGCGAATATTAATACCATATCATTATTATATTAAATCGTGCTATATATTTATTGTAAGATTATAACGCTTTATCAAATGAAAATATTATATTATCGTATTAAATGATAACACTAACTCTGCACGGGCACCAGTAGCCTCCGCAGTTTTTTCATCGTCTCCCGTATCGTTGATTTATCGCTCAACAACGGAAGGGTGAAAGTTGCAATATTAATAGCCGGAGAGCGAGTGTTCGGACCGCTATAATGGGATATAATTTAGCCCTGGCTGATGGACGCGGCACTAGTAATGTTGGTCGTTGAGGTCACGTCAGGTGAGGAAG
>BOPN01000227.1:222500-230000 GCA_017312705.2 Penaeus japonicus
AGGGAAGGGACAGAACGAATGAGATTGTGGAGATTTGCAGGAGAGAGGAAGAGAGAGAGAGAGAGAGAGAGTAGTGAAAGAGAAAGAAGGAATAGATATAGGCCGAAGAAATATATTTAGGGTGATCGGTATAGAATATACATGTATATAGATACATACATGCGCACATATGTATATGGGTGTTTATGTATACAGACATGCATTTTCATGTATGCGTCTTTATATATGTACTATTCCTTATTGACATAGCTGCAGTTTGTACATGTATATGTTTAAACTGACCCAAATCTTGTAGGACCTCAGCTGTTGGGATTAGTCTTAGAATTCGTAGAAATGTGATATTATACGTTTCCCGCCGCGCACGTGTCGGCCGTAACACAACACTGAATCACGCTTTTAAACCCTATAACGACCCTGCCTCTGCACGGTAATGCATTTCTCCTTTTAACGTAACTTAATTTCCATTACTGGATCCTGTCTCGGTTGGTCTAGATGCGTGCCTCTGCAACACTATATTTGCTGCAAGGGGTACATTTGATGAGACAGACAGACTAGCAGGCTGGCAGGCAGGCAGGCAGGCAGGCAGGCAGGCAGGCAGGCAGGCAGGCAGGCAGGCAGGCAGGCAGGCAGGCAGGCAGGCAGGCAGGCAGGCAGGCAGTCAGGCAGGCAGTCAGTTAGGCAGGCAGACAGACAGACAGACAGAGACAGACCGACAGGCACGATAACAGAGAAAGTGAGAGAGAGAGAGAGAGAGAGAGAGAGAGAGAGAGAGAGAGAGAGAGAGAGAGAGAGAGAGAGAGAGAGAGGAAGGGAGAATAAAGTGTAAGGGGAAAAAGAAAAAATACGAAACACAATCCGAAAAGACAATATAAAAGAATCATAGAAAGGACAAGAGCGAGAGAGAGAATGAGAAAGAAAAAGAGAGAGAGAGTGAGTGAGTAAGTGAGAGAGAGATAGAGAGTGTGAGTGTGATAGTGATAGTGTGACTGTGAGTGTGAGAGATTGTGAGCGAATGTGAGAGAGTGAGGGACAGAAAGAGAAGAGGCAAAGGGAAGGGGGAGGAGCGATAAAATTTCTTTTTAAATTAGAGTTTCCCTGACTCCAGATGGCTTAGCGTTGCCAGAGTAATGAGAATTTTCGGAAAATATACGGTACTTTATTACATCCAATTTTGAGGGAAAAGCCTTAATCGTGTTTATTTCTTGTTTTTTTTTCGTGTGCTGGTAGATTGTCCAGTCAGCCGGAAATAATTTTCGGAAGGAGTTTGGTTCTAGCAATTATTCAGGTAATACATCAACTTTTTTTTTTACTTTACGGACCAAAATTAAAGAAAATATGAATAAAAAAGATAGATAGGATTAAAGCAAAGAAAAATAAAGAAATATATCCAAGATAAAAGAGCCTTAGAACCATAAGGTTTTAGCCTCGTGATAACCGTTGATATTCCTAGTCGGTCTTCAGTCCTCTGCATCTATGGAAACATTTCTTTTTCTTAGCGATTGGATTAAAAGAAGAAAAAAAGAACTGATAATTTTGAGGATACCAATTTATCGTCTGATAAATCGGTATCCACGTCATGCGCCGAAAGTAAAATAAACCAGTGTTGTATGATAAGGGCCGAAGCGCGGACGCTTCAATCGCGTTTTGTGATTAGAAGTGGGGAAATAAATCTAATTAAGGCAAGCTATATAAGGCGCGCTGTGGGGAGGGAAAGGGTAAGTGATGTTACAGAACGTGTAGGCCTACGATAAAACACGATCGTACCGCCATGTTGCTTATCGGTGAAGGAACCACGTCAGAATGGGTATCACCATCATGCGCGGCCTCTAAAAGAAACCGCTGTTGCATGATAAGGCTGAGACACGAACGTTGCCATTGCAAGTTTTGAGATAAGCAGAAGGGAAATAAATATCATTAGGTCAGACTATATAAGGCGAAGGAAAGGGTAACGGTTGGCCAGAGCCGTGCGGGTCGGGTCGCTGGTTAGACGCAATCGGAGCGCCGTGTAGCGTATTAGCGAAGAATCCGTGTCAGAAGTGACGTTTGGCCGTAAATACAGTCTCCGGCGATGCGTCGAGCGTGACTCGCGGTGCACCGAAGCAAATTACGCAGGTATCCTACGCGCGATGGGGGATGCTCAGTGGCAGAGGCTGATCGGATTTTGTTTCTTACAGCTCTCTGGTTTTGCCGCCCCCCCTTTTTTTTGGGGGGGTCTTCACTTCTGTTTGTTTAATTGTAGCGATTCTAGCCTTTTCACCCCTCCTACTCCGCCTTCAGCTCTATCTATATCCTGCTAGTTGTTGTTGTTCCTCTTCTTTTTCTTTTTCATCTCCTTATAATCATCTTCATCATCATCAATCGCCGCCACCGCTTTCTCCTCCTCTCTCCTCTTCGCCTCCTTCTACTACAACTCCCCCTTCTCCTCCCTTATATCCTCCTCCTCCTCCTCCTCCCTTTTCTCCTCCCTCCTATCCTCCTCCTCCTCCCTTCCCTCTCCTCCCCTCCTCTTCCTCCTCCTCGTCCTCCTCCTCCTCCTTCCTTCCCTCTCCTCCCCCCCCCCCCCCTCCCCTCCCCCCCCCCCCCTCCCCTCCCCTCCCCTCCCCTCCCCTCCTCTTCCTCCTCCCATCCTCCTCCTCCTCCTCCTCCTCTTCCTCCTCCCCCCTCCCCTCCCCTCCCCCATCCCCCCATCCTCATTAGTCCCGGTCCTCTCTTTCCACGAGATTTCGGGAGCCAACAGCACCTCATAAAAGATAAGGCCGGGGAGGAGTTATCGGCGCCGCTGCGATCGCCTCTCGCGTATCACTGGGGCGATTTTTGGCACGATCGTCGCCGCCTTGTGTCGCGATAGGCGCTGGCGATCAAGTTTATTGTGGGTTCTTCGTTATCTTTGTGTGTGTGTTTTTTTGTTTTGTTTGTGTGTGTGTGTGTGTGTGTGTGTGTGTGTGTGTGTGTGTGTGTGTGTGTGTGTGTGTGTGCGTGTGTGTGTTCGATGCAAATTATATATTTTTTAAATTTTCATTGTGATCCCTTTCGCGTTTTTCTTCTTTTCATGTGACCTTTTATTTTCTTCGGTCTCTTTCCCTTCCGTTAAGTTTCTTCTTCCTCCTTTTTATCTCCTCCACCTCATTTCGTACACTCCTCCTCTTCCTGTTTTCCTCTCCTCCTCCTCCTCCTCCTCCTTCACCTTCTCTTCTTACTCCTACACCTCCTCCTCCCTCTCCATCCCTCCCTCTCTACCTCCTCCCTATCCTCTACTCTCTCTACCTCCCCCACCTTCTCATCTTCTTCCTCCCCTTCCTCCATCATCTCCCCTCCTAACCGACTTATTCCCATCTCATTCTCCCCCTCAATTTTCTCCTAAGAATATCTCGATCTCTCCCCCTCCCCCTTCCCCCACCTCCCTCCCCCCGCATATCCACCCGAGTCTCCTCAGTAGAATGGGAAAAATGATCCTTATGCACTCCTACTCGAGGGATCAGATTACCGTCACTAGAAGGATTAGGATGGGGAGAGAGGTGATGGGGAAGGGTTGGGGGTCGGGGTAGGGGGTCGGGGGTCCGGGTTGGGGTGGTGTGGAAGAGGTAAATGGATGCCGATTTTTAACGCCGACTTTCGTGCATTCGTGAAAATTCGTGAAAAGGGGGAGGGGGCAGTTCAAGGCGTATTTTCGTTGCTTTGGGAAATATGGTAGATGTTGCTATGTATTTTATTTTATTTTCATTATTTTTTAATGTTCTTGACATCATTTTTTGTGTTGTTGTCACCATTCATGATGATGATGATCATTATCATCATCATCATCATCATCATCATCATCATCATCATCACCATCACCACCATCAGCATTGATACCTCAATGGACGGAAAGTCGACATTTGAACTTGCAACAAGCGGTTATGACGTCACGAAGCAATTTCCAATAATGCAGACATGGACGCCTCGCCCCTTCGATTTGTTTTTAGTGCGTGCGTGGGTGTGTGTATGTGTGTGCGTATTTGTGTGTGTGTGTGTGTGTGTGAATATAAGAGAGAGAGAGGGAGTGAGAGAAAGAGAGAGAGAGAGAGAGAGAGAGAGAGAGAGAGAGAGAGAGAGAGAGGAAAAATGTGGATAAAATCGACTCTGGGAAAAGATAAAGATTTTAATCACATAGGAATGATTATTATAAATTAAATAAAGGTAGACAAGATAGATGGACTACTGAAATAAAAAAGAAAAAGGGAAAACAAATTTGATTATAAAAGTTTAGTTTGATCACAAAAAGAAGCTTTCTCTCCTCTCCTTCAAAGTAAAATCCGGTAGAGTTAGAAATGGAAAGCAAAGTTTTAGTTAAAATGTTTTTTTGCGAACTAAAAAGTTTCAGATCAAATGTTAAGTTTTGGCTTAGAGGACTTTGTTATAGAGTTTGGATTTAAGTTCGTTGGCAAGTTGCATGTTCCTCTTTGCAAAATCAAAGTGTTGGTGAGTTGTCTATGATTTTCTTTTCGTTTTTTTATTTCTGGTATTCTCGTTTTGTGCCTTTTTGTTTGTTTGTGTATTTGTTAGATTTAGATTTAGATTCTATTTTTCAGCAGTTTGATTTGATTGTTTATGTGTTGTTGGATTTTCTATTTTATCCAATCCCATTCTCTTCCTCCCTCCCTCCTTCTCTCTTTACCCTCTCTTCCTCCTTCCCTCCTTCTCTCTTTACCCTCTCTTCCTCCTTCCCTCCCTCTCCCTTCCTCCCTCCCTCTCCCTTCCTCCTTCCGTCTCCCTTCCTCCCTCCCTCCATCCCTCTCCATTCCTCCTTCCCTCCCTTCCTCCTTCCCTCTCTCTTCCTCCTTCCCTCCCTCCCTCCCTCCCCCTCCGTCTCTACTTGCCTGTCCATCAATCTACCCATCTATCATTCTCTCTATCTATCTTACTCTCAACATATCTATCTATCTATCTACCTACCTACCTACCTACCCACCTATTCACTCCTCCCAACCGACTGCCAATAATGTCCGCTTTAAGGGTCGCACACTTTATCGTTAAGAAGTTTTGATAGGTCTTAAGGGGGCCGATAAGACAGTTGTAAAGATGTCAGGTTAAGTGACGGAGAGAGAGAGAGAGAGAGAGAAAGTGAGTGTGTTATCTTGAGGTTCGTTTTACCTGTGGGTTTTGTTTTTATTATTTCGTTTTTTTTGTTTTTTTTTTCCTTGTTTTCTGTGTTTTCTGATATGTGAGAGAGGACGTGTGTCTTGTTTTGAGGTTCGTTTTATTTGTGTTTCTTGTGGGGTTTTTTCCCTTTTTTTGTAAGTGAGGTAAAGAGTGTGTTATCATTTTGCTTTTTTGGAGGTCTTTTTTTGTTCGTTTTTTTGTTCGTTTTTTCGTGATTTTTGCTAAGTGAGAAAGGGAAAGAGTATGTTGTCTTGAGGTTCATTTTTTGTGTCTTTATGTTTTGTTTTGTACTCAAGCGATGTGTTTTTTCTCACTTTCTCGCATTTTTATCCGTTTTCTGCTGTTTTTGTTTGGCCCATTAGAGGTGGAATTTTCTCCGGGATTTCATTTATTTTTCGTATATTTTTCATTTAGATACATAGATAGAACATAGATAGACCGATAGATCAAAAGATAAAGAGAGAAAGAGAAAGTGAGAGAAAGCGAGAGAGAGAAAGAGAGAAAGAGAGAGAGAGAGAGAGAGAGAGAGAGAGAGAGAGAGAGAGAGAGAGAGAGAGAGAGAGAGAGAGAGAGAGAGAGATACACATAGATAGATATTCACACAAAAGAATAAGAGTCTCATCTATGGAAACCGAAATGAAATGCTGACCCAACCAAGGCCAGAGCTCGACCCAGGGACGCCCCCCCCCCTCTCAAGGGCCCACCTCCCCTGGGAAGGCCCCGTGCAAGGGCCCCAAGGGTGGAATGAGGTCCGGCAGGAGCATGACGACCACGAGGAAGAATGTGGTCGTCCTGCGGATCAGAGGTCGTCACGGACCCCTTTGTGGCTCTTCGGTGCTGGCGCGCAAGCTCTCCCGCTCCCCCACCCACCTCCCTCCCTCCCTCCTGCCCGCTCGGTCGTACTTCGTGTTTATTGTCGCTTGTCATTTGTCGCTGCTTGTGCGCGTTGACTCGTGCTTCTTTCTCGCCTTTGGTGTTTGTGGTGTCGTGTCGCTGAGCATGTTCCTGTTTGGGGATGGATGTCGTGTGATTAAAATACTTTTTTTTTTCTTTTGTGTGTGTGTGTGTGTGTATGTATGTATGTATGTATGTATGTATGTGTGTGTGTGTGTTATACCCATGCATACATGTCCGATTGTGTTAATTTGCTTTCATTATTTGCCTTTTTGATTTGTCATTATTGCTTTATGTTTATTTTTTTTTTATCGGGCTATATAACTTTCCTTTCTTTCTTATCTATTATGTTTATGGCTCTGTTTTTTTCCATTAGTGAGTTTAACGTATTTCTCTTTCTTTGTGCTTATTGTCACTTATATATTTTCCTTTATTTCTGTTTATTTTGTTGATGTCTCTCTCTCTCTCTCTCTCTCTCTCTCTCTCTCTCTCTCTCTCTCTCTCTCTCTCTCTCTCTCTCTCTCTCTCTCTCTCTCTCTCTCTCTCTCTCTCTCTCTCTCTCTCTCTCTCTCTCTCTCTTTTTCTTTTTAACGGGTAATGATTTTGTTGATGTTTCATTAGTTTGTTATTTATTTATTTTTCTCCAAGTGACATTATGCGATTTATTTTTTTATTTATTATTATTATTTTTAGATTATTTCACTCTATGATTTGTCTTCTTTTGTTTTGTTCACTTTGGTTATAATCGGCCGAGATTTATGGAAATGGTAATTGTAGGTATGATATTCTGGCAATTTTGAGGTTTAAGATGACGATCAAGATGATTATGTTAGTAATAGGCATTTAAGATATGATTAATGACGATGATAATGATGATGATAAGAATAATGATAGTGTTAGTGATCATGATGATTATAATAATAGCGGGAATGACAACGAAAACAAAAATGATAACGATAATGATGATAGTGATAATAGTAATGATAATAGAATCATTAACCATAATGATGATTATGATGATAATAGAAATTATAGCAATAACAGTAACAACAATAACGATGATGATAATGATCAGTAATGATATGAATAAGGACGATAACAATGATATTGATCCTGATAATCATGATGATGACGATGTTGGTTGATGATAACAAAGATAGTCATTATTACTGCCGTCTTCATCATGATTATAATTTTATCATACTGTCATTTTTATCAAATACACAACACTCCAAAGACTTCTCTCGTAAGTTGCATGTTGAATGGGTAACTTATAAACAGAATGTGACATAAATAACTTCACAATGTGAATTGCATTAACGTCCGCTTCTTTATCGTGACAAGAAAATTGGAATTTGAAAATGTATGTGATCGCTTTTAGTACTTAGAGTGTGTAGAGGAGTGTGTGTGTGTGTGTGTGTGTGTGTGTGTGTGTGTGTGTGTGTGTGTGTGTGTGTGTGTGTGTGT
>BOPN01000227.1:232500-252500 GCA_017312705.2 Penaeus japonicus
CTCTCTCTCTCTCTCTCTCTCTCTCTCTCTCTCTCTCTCTCATTTATTTATTTGGCTGTTTATTTTTAAAAAGTCACAAGTTATTTGAAATGCAATTTGATCCAAAATCACAATGAGACTTTAATTTTTTTGAAAAACGAGTTTCATATTTTTTTCCCGATTTTCTCCTTTCTTTTTTTCCTCCAAAACAGAAATAAAACTCAGATGGTTTACGAATCCTTATTTGAAGTTCGTGAGAAGATGTGGTCTGTTATTTTCTCAATGGTTCTTTATGGTAGGGAAGGAATGGTTGGTTGGTTTATGGGTCGAGGCGCTGCGTGGGTGTGCGCTTTGTTTGGGGCGAATTCGGGGGGATTTTTTATTATTTTTTATTTTTTTATTTTTTTATTTTATTTTTTATTTTTTAGATATTGTTGTTTAGTGTCCTTCTTGTGTTGTCTTTCTCTGTCTCGGTGCTTCTACGATATTCATTCTTTCTCTATCTCTCTCTCTCTCTCTCTCTCTCTCTCTCTCTCTCTCTCTCTCTCTCTCTCTCTCTCCTTTTCCCCACCCTTCCTTCTTCTTCCCCTCCCCTTCCTCCTTCCTCTTTCCTCAACTTCCTCTTCTTCCTCCTCCTCCCTCTTCCTTCTTCATCCTCCCCTTCCACCTCCTCCCCCTCCCGTTCCACCTCCTCCCCCTCCCCATCCACCTACTCCTCATTCTTCCCTTCTACTTCCTCCTCCTCCTTCTCCTCTTCCTCTTCTTCTTCCTCCCCCTTCCCACCATCCCTTTCCTCCCCCTTCCCTCCTCCCCCTCCCTCCCCATTTCTTCCTTCTTTTCCCTCCTCCCCTTCCCTCCCCCTGTTCTTTTCCCCTTTCCTCCTCCTTCTCTCCTCCCCTCCCTCCCCCTTCCCTCTTCCCCGTTTCCTCTTCCCCCTTCCTCATTCCCTCCCTCCCCCTTCCCTACTCTCCCTTCCCTACTCTCCCTTCATCCCCTCCCTTCCCTCCTTTCCGAAGAAGAAGAAGAAGAAGAAGAAGAAGAAGAAGAAGAAGAAGAAGAAGAAGAAGAAGAAGAAGAAGAAGAAGAAGAAGAAGAAGAAGAAGAAGAAGAAGAAGAAGAAGAAGAAGAAGAAGAAGAAGAAGAAGAAGAAGAAGAAGAAGAAGAAGAAGAAGAAGAAGAAGAAGAAGAAGAAGAAGAAGAAGAAGAAGAAGAAGAAGAAGAAGAAGAAGAAGAAGAAGAAGAAGAAGAAGAAGAAGAAGAAGAAGAAGAAGAAGAAGAAGAAGAAGAAGAAGAAGAAGAAGAAGAAGAAGAAGAAGAAGAAGAAGAAGAAGAAGAAGAAGAAGAAGAAGAAGAAGAAGAAGAAGAAGAAGAAGAAGAAGAAGAAGAAGAAGAAGAAGAAGAAGAAGAAGAAGAAGAAGAAGAAGAAGAAGAAGAAGAAGAAGAAGAAGAAGAAGAAGAAGAAGAAGAAGAAGAAGAAGAAGAAGAAGAAGAAGAAGAAGAAGAAGAAGAAGAAGAAGAAGAAGAAGAAGAAGAAGAAGAAGAAGAAGAAGAAGAAGAAGAAGAAGAAGAAGAAGAAGAAGAAGAAGAAGAAGAAGAAGAAGAAGAAGAAGAAGAAGAAGAAGAAGAAGAAGAAGAAGAAGAAGAAGAAGAAGAAGAAGAAGAAGAAGAAGAAGAAGAAGAAGAAGAAGAAGAAGAAGAAGAAGAAGAAGAAGAAGAAGAAGAAGAAGAAGAAGAAGAAGAAGAAGAAGAAGAAGAAGAAGAAGAAGAAGAAGAAGAAGAAGAAGAAGAAGAAGAAGAAGAAGAAGAAGAAGAAGAAGAAGAAGAAGAAGAAGAAGAAGAAGAAGAAGAAGAAGAAGAAGAAGAAGAAGAAGAAGAAGAAGAAGAAGAAGAAGAAGAAGAAGAAGAAGAAGAAGAAGAAGAAGAAGAAGAAGAAGAAGAAGAAGAAGAAGAAGAAGAAGAAGAAGAAGAAGAAGAAGAAGAAGAAGAAGAAGAAGAAGAAGAAGAAGAAGAAGAAGAAGAAGAAGAAGAAGAAGAAGAAGAAGAAGAAGAAGAAGAAGAAGAAGAAGAAGAAGAAGAAGAAGAAGAAGAAGAAGAAGAAGAAGAAGAAGAAGAAGAAGAAGAAGAAGAAGAAGAAGAAGAAGAAGAAGAAGAAGAAGAAGAAGAAGAAGAAGAAGAAGAAGAAGAAGAAGAAGAAGAAGAAGAAGAAGAAGAAGAAGAAGAAGAAGAAGAAGAAGAAGAAGAAGAAGAAGAAGAAGAAGAAGAAGAAGAAGAAGAAGAAGAAGAAGAAGAAGAAGAAGAAGAAGAAGAAGAAGAAGAAGAAGAAGAAGAAGAAGAAGAAGAAGAAGAAGAAGAAGAAGAAGAAGAAGAAGAAGAAGAAGAAGAAGAAGAAGAAGAAGAAGAAGAAGAAGAAGAAGAAGAAGAAGAAGAAGAAGAAGAAGAAGAAGAAGAAGAAGAAGAAGAAGAAGAAGAAGAAGAAGAAGAAGAAGAAGAAGAAGAAGAAGAAGAAGAAGAAGAAGAAGAAGAAGAAGAAGAAGAAGAAGAAGAAGAAGAAGAAGAAGAAGAAGAAGAAGAAGAAGAAGAAGAAGAAGAAGAAGAAGAAGAAGAAGAAGAAGAAGAAGAAGAAGAAGAAGAAGAAGAAGAAGAAGAAGAAGAAGAAGAAGAAGAAGAAGAAGAAGAAGAAGAAGAAGAAGAAGAAGAAGAAGAAGAAGAAGAAGAAGAAGAAGAAGAAGAAGAAGAAGAAGAAGAAGAAGAAGAAGAAGAAGAAGAAGAAGAAGAAGAAGAAGAAGAAGAAGAAGAAGGAGGAGGAGGAGGAGAAGGAGGAAAAGGAGAAGAAGAAGGAAAAAAGGAGGAGGAGGAGAAGACGATATTGATAGTGTTGATTGTGGAGAGAGGGAGGGAGAGCGGGAAGAAGAGAGGGAGGGAGGGAGGGATGGAGGGGGGAAGGGAGACAAGACCAGTTTACCCATCTGGAAAACTGTTCATGTTATATCAGCTTCTTCCGGCAGTTGTCTTGCGTCGTCGGGCGAGAGATGTTCAATATTTATGAGTCTTTCATTTTTTTTTCTTTAATGAACAAGAACGAATGAAAGATGTAGAATGAAGTCGGAAAATACTGAGGGTGATTTCGAGTGAAGGAGGCATAGGCGGGTGAAACCGGGGAAATGTACTGTAGGGTGAAGAAAAAGATTTACACTGCTGAATTTTATGTAATTGCTAATTTGCATATCGTTACGTCTCGCGCATGACGCTTCTTCTCCGGATATGGAAATGGCGATGATTGTTGTTGCAAAAAAAGGATGAAGGATTGGCGGGATGAAAAGGATGTTGCATTTGCGTGAAGGATTTCGAAATAGGTTGCATGGTGAAGAGAGATTTAAACTCGCCATAGTAGGATATGCTATGTAAGATGATAGATGAAGATGATTATGTAGAAAAGGATGCGCGCAGGAATACAATTGAAGGATAAGAATAGAGCTTGAAGCCAGTGTGAAGGATTTAAAAATAGGATACAAAGAGATACATTTAAGCGTGTTAAAGTACGATCTGCCATGGAAAAGAATATATAAAAATAAGACCGTACCAGCGGCTATATGTAAAGATGCAACAAAAGGATATTTGTATTAGTTGATTGTGATATTCAGGATCAAGGATATGGGTAGAAAGGAAAAAAAAGAGATTCCTTTCTCAACATACAGAACAGCTGTGTCGCGACGGGTGCGTGTCGTGCACACAATAATAACTCGACCTTGCGGTGATCATTTTAGTTTCTCCCTCTTTTTTTAATTTGTAGTCTTTGTTTGGTTTTGTGCTGCAGTGATGCCACCTCCGCGCGGCAGAAGTTCTCTGGCTACGGCGGTACCTGTTTCGAGTGCGTTAAAGCCGTCATGCCATTTAGCGCTTGGCGACACTGCATTATTCTCATGGCTATGAAGGTGCTGGTCACGCTGTGAGACATGTAGGTGGTGAGGCGTTATTTCAGGGTTGGGAGAATGAGGAAGAGTCGCAGAGGGAGAGGGAGAGGGAGAGGGAGAGGGAGAGGGAGAGGGAGAGAGAGGGAAGGGGCAAGGAAGGAAGGACGAACGATATTTTCATGATTATAAAGTCAGTGAAAAGGAGAGAAAATAATAATATGTAAAACGAGTGGTGAAGCGATAAGGGAAACAGATTGCTAAGAGTGAGCAAGAAACAAAACACCAAAGCCAAAGATAAATTGATGAAAGAGAAAAAAAACGAAATAAATCAGAGTGTTAAAAAACAAATCGGTGATCACCCCGAGGCACTGTAATCTGCTCTTGTTTATCTTCGGGTGCGTCCCCGTCGCCATGGCAACGGACGCGCACCTCCACCGATCCTACGTCCTGGAACAGCTGATTGGCGGCGGCTGTGGCTTGGGCTTGTGAGGGGGTGGTGGAAGCGCCTCTTGTTGTAGTTAATATGGACGTTGGCAAAGTTACACCGGAGCTGCATGGGCTCCATTTCGCCTCGCAGCTGTCGTGAGGCGGCAGGAGACCCAGAGAGACGTCGGAGGGCGAAAAGGGAGGGACGGAAATTCCCATTGGCTCACAAGACATTGTTCTTGTTCAGTGTATACAATTTCACCTTTATTCATTCATATATTTATTTTTGTGGAGGATTAAGTCGGGGATAATTCGGATCATGTGTGGAGATTGGCAGGAATTTATTTTTCCCCTTTGGGTTTCTATTTTCGTCCATGCCGTTGTTGATATACAGTGCGTATCGTCCGTTATTGGTCCTTTATTATAGTTATTGTGAATGCTGATGCCTTTGTTGTGATCATTATTATTTCAATATTGTTGTTGTTATTACTGTTATTATCGTTGTTGCTGTTATTGTTATTACTGTTATTGTTTTGTTACTGTATTTGTGATGATGATTGTAATCATTGATGATAATAGTATCATTATTATTATAATTATGGTTATTATTATTATTATTATTATTGGTATTATTATTATTAATGGTATTATTATTATTGGCATTATCATTATTATTATTATTGCTTATTATTGTTTTTACCGTTTCCGTCACCAGCGACATCGTCATTCCAATAATTTTATTATTAGATATCACCTTTGTTATTTCTGGCATCTATCATCCTTTTGATGTTGATTGCTTCATGTTTATTTTTATCTTTTTTCTCTCTCTCTCTTGTTTTATCTTCTCGTTACTTCTCCTATTGTTTCTTAACGTTGCTTTTATGTTACTTTGATGTTTCTCATAATGTTCCATGCTCCTTCATTCCGCTATATTTTCGTGTGTTAATCCTTAATCTTCCTCTGCTGTTTCTCCCTCCCTTCCCACCATCCTCCCTTCCACTCCCATCCCTCCACCCTCCATTCCACCCCCCAACCCTCCATCCTCCCTTCCACCCCCATCCCTCCACCCTCCCTTCCACCCCCTCACCTCCACCCTCCCTTCCACCCCCTCACCTCCACCCTCCCTTCCACCCCCATTCTTCCACCCTCCCTTCTACCTCCATCCCTCCACCACCATCCTTCCAACCTCCCTTCCACCCCAACCCTCCACCCTCTCTTCTACCTCCATCCCTCCACCCCCATCCTTCCGCCCTCCCTTCCACCCCCATTCCTCCACCCTCCCTTCCACCCCCATTCCTCCACCCTCCCTTCTACCTCCATCCCTCCACCCCCATTCCTCCACCCTCCCTTCTACCTCCATCCCTCCACCCTTCTTTCCGCCCCATTTCCTCCACCTCCACCTACCCCCCACCTAATCCTCCTCCATCATATACTTAACATTATTAGTATCATTTTCTTATGAGAACCCGCGTCGAAATGCACTTAAGCTCCATCTCCAACTTTGGAGAAAGATGGAGATTACAAAGGAAAAAATATATATATTACAAAAGATGAAATAAAGAAGGCTTTATGATCGACCTATTGTATAATGAATGAGTTTGATAAATGTTTTTATATTTTTTGACCAATTGTTATTCTTTATGTGTTGTTTCTTGTTTATGGAAGTTTTCGAGAACAGAGTTTATTAATGGAAGTTTCTCTATTTTTTTCCTCCGCAGGTGAGTCGCGGAATGGCGGGTCTACCTTAGGCTACACCGGACTAAACTTTTGCTGAGTGAGGTACGTGAGCGAGGGAGAGGAGTGGGAGTGGGAGTGGGAGTGGGAGTGGATGAAGGACGGAGGGAGGGAGCTAAGGTGGGAGTGGATAAGGGAGGGAGGAAAGATGGATGGATGAATGGATGGATGGATGGAAAGGGAAAGAGCTTAGAGGGAGAAAGCTGAGGTGGGAGTGGATGAGGGAGGGAGAGAGGGAGGAAGGAAGGAAGGATGGATGGATGGATGGATAGATGGAAAGGGAAAGAGCTTAGTTGGGAGTTGAGGTGGGAGTGGATGAGGGAGGGAGGAAGAATGAAGGAGGGAAGGCAGATAATTGAGAAGGGAAGAGTGAAAAAGAAGGTAAGGGAGGATAGCGAGGAAGGAAGAAAGGGAGTGTGTGTGTGTGTGCGTGTGCGTGTGCGTGTGCGTGTGCGTGCGTACGTGCGTGTGAGAGAAAGAGAGCGAAAGAAAGAGAAAGAAAAAGGAGAGAAAGAGAAAGGAAGATCATAAGGGAATGGGGTAGGGAAGAAAGGAGGGAGGGGGAATAGGGCAAGTCTTTGGAGTGTCTTCAGATAATGGCCACTCTCCTACAACTATAACCTTGGAAGTCCACCCTCAAACCTTATTATACTTGCATGATTTCATAATTGTTATTTTCTTTAACAAACGCAAATCATACTTTCCAAATTATCTTTAGACAAGCTCTGCTGAGGTAGACATTACTAGGAAAGATGCTCAGTGGAGGTATTAATGCAGGGTAGATAAGTGTTATTGTTTTCTTTTTTTCTGATTTAATTATAATGGTATTGTAATTCTTAGTTTTTCAGTCCTTGAATTTCATAAAGTTTAGTATTCTTTATGTTGAAATTTTGAAAGTTTCATCTCCGCTTTTTTTAATGTTAATTGGGTTTACATGCACCAAATATTTTGTTTATTTATGATTAAAGTTTTATTTCCTTTTTTATTTAACTTGTGTTTAGTATTTTTGTATAGTATTTATTTTGTTGATTTATCAATATTTTAGTGTGATGGAACTACTGTTGAGAAAGTCATTTTATGTCTTGGTGTTATTCTAGTAAATCACTCGCCTCTGTGCAAATGCAAAGGTTAATAGAATTTCAATACAGGATATTATCCCAGTTGTTTTATCAGTCTTAATCAATTGCTGATTAATATACGTTTTTTTATTTAATACAATTCAACAATATGTATTAATATACGCTCGTTAAAACCTTTTTTTGTCATGTTAATTGTTAGTTTTCTTCTTTCGCCTTTGGGAGACGCTCAAAGGGGGACTCAAGGTGAGGGGAAAGGGGTGAGTTGGTGGAGAGATAAGGAGGGGGAGGGGGGGGGTTGAGGGTATGTGAAGGGGTGAAGGAGGTGAAGGGGTGAAGGGGGTGAAGGGATGAGTGTGGGGAAATGAAACGGGTGAAGTGGTGAAGTGGATGAGGGAGGGGGGGTGAGGGCGGGTGAAAAGGTGAATGGGGGAGTGGTGGATGAGAGATATAGTCAACACCGGTTACCATAAGCAACGAGTTCCTTTGGTTCTCTCTTTCCTTACTAAACGGGTGGTATTATTCTCCCCCCCTCCTCTCTCTCTCTCTCTCTCTCTCTGTCTCTCTCTCTCTCTCTCTCTCTCTCTCTCTCTCTCTCTCTCTCTCTCTCTCTCTCAATAAAATCAGGGAAGGGGGGGGGGTGGTCTGGGGCATTTTGCGTGGTCGTTCCTTTCCATTGGTTGGTAGGATGGTTGTTTGGTGGCTGCGAGGTGGTTGTTCGGGGATACGGGTCGAGGGGAATTTCGTTTGATTGTTTTTTTTTTTTTTTTCTCTCTTCTTGGTCTGTTTGTTCATTTACTTGTTTGTTCATTTACTCTTTATCTCTGTTTCGTCTGTTTCTCTTTTTCTTTGTATATTTTTCCTTTATTTGTTTATTCTTTTAGTTTTTCTTTCTCTTTTCTATCTCTTTCTCACTCCCTCCTATATCCACCCCTCTCCTCCTCTTCACCTCCCCTCTCTCCCCTTCTCATCCCCTCGCTCTCCTCCCCTTCCCTGCCATCCCCTCCCATCCCAATCCCTCCCCCTACCCTCCCTCCCTCCCTCCCTCCCTCCTACCTCTTTGATCCGCCTTCCCTACACTCTTCCTCGCCCCTTTATCAATGTAGTCTTGCAATTGCCAACAGCGGGCGTGTTCTTGCAAATGACAAATCTAATATGACGATTCTCATCCCCCGCTCCTCCCCTCCCCCCCTCCCCCCTCCCCTGACATTCATGTGCATTTGAGGTCGTTCACCGCTGCGGGACTACGGCGCTATTGAGTCGTATGTCAAGAGAAGATTCTGGGAATTGCCTTGGTCTTTTTCTTCTTTTTCTTCTTTTTCTGTGTGTGTTTTTTTTTTGTTTCGATGTCCCCTCTTTGTCCACGCGCTTCTGCCCCTACTCTGCTTCATTCCGTTTGTTGTTTTTGCGTTCGTGTTTGCTTGTTAGCGGCGGGGTGGGGGGGTATCATTATCGTTTATTGTATTGTTATTGTTAATATCATTGTTAGGTTTTCTATCGTTTAGGTGTTTTATTTTTCTTATGACAGAATATTCCTTTTTATTTTACCGTTTCTTCTGTTCTTTTGTCCATCCTCTCCTATTCTTCCTCCTGCGATTCTTTTTTGTCTTTCTTGTCATCTCCTCTTCTTTCTCCTCATCTTCCTCATCCTCTTTCTCCTCTTTCTTCTCCTCCTCATTTCTCCTTCCTCCTCCTCCATCAATTTCACGTCTCTCCCTCATCTCACGTATTTCCTTTTCCGTTCTATTTTCCTTCTCAATAATTTCTTCCCTCTCTTTCCCTCTTCTACCTCGTCCAGTGATTTTCTTTTCTCTTCATCTCCTTATCTTCCTCCTCCTATTCCCCGTTCAGCCCTCACTCGTCCAACAAGAGGTCATGACCTAGTGGTCCTGAGAGGAAGGGAAAGACGGAAATAGAGAGCGGGTAGGGAGATGGAGAGGGAGAGGGAGAGGGAGAGGGAGAGGGAGAGGAAGGAAGAGACAGAGAGAGGGGGAATAAGAGACGGAGAGGGAGAAGCGGAGAGAGAGGGTAGGGGGAGTGAGAGAGGAGAGAAAGTGGAATAGGAAGAAGAGAGAGATAGAAGGTAGGAGAGGGAGAGATAATGGGGGAGTAAAGAGGAGAGGAGAGAATGCCAGAGTATAGGAGAGGGAGCGAAAGAAAAGTAGCGAAATACGGAGGAGGAAGAAAGAGAGAGAAAGAAAGAGAAAGTGATAAGATTGAAGAGGGGGGGGGGGGCTGAAAGATTCCGTTCTTCTTTATTTTCTTTTCGGCGTTATCTCTCCCCCCAAAATCAATGTTCAGAAGGATACCGTTTCCTGCAGACTCAGTATCCAATAAACATTAGTGGATTAATCCTCGTATCTCCCTCCTTTCTCTTCCCACGTTCGTTCTCTGTGTTCTCGTATCTCCCTTTTTTCCATCTTTAATCTTTCGTTTTCTTTATTGTTTTTTTTTCTTCTTCTTCCTCCATTCATCCTCTTTCAGCCTCCATTCTTCCTCTTTCATCATCCATATCGACTCCTCCATCTTCCATCCATCCTGTTTCTTTCTCGTATCTCCTTTCGGTTCCCACGTTCACTCTTTCTATTTTTTCACCTTTTCCGTCTTCAATTTTTCGTCTTTTTCTTGCGTTTCTCGCATCCTCTGTCTTTCTCTTCTCCGTTCTTCATCTTCATTCTCTTTACATTCCTCTCTTCCCTTTTGCTGGCTCTCATTCATATCTTCTCTCTGTCTCCTTCTTTCTCCTCCCTTTTCTTTCAGAGAGAAAGAGAGTGAGAGGTGACGGAGGCAGAGAGGTAGAAAGGAGTGTGAAGGGAGGGAGGGAAGAAATGAGAGGGAGGGAGTAAAGGAAGAAGAAGCAAGGAGGGAGGGAGAGAGAAAAGGAGGGAGGAGCAGGAGGGAGGGAAACGGTTATTCTTGTTATTCTAGTTTCCCCTTTTCCCATGACTCTCTCTTTAGCGGTCTCTCTCTTTAGTCTCTTGTTTATACCCTTTATGCCTTCCCCTCTATCGACCCCTCGACCGTTTCCCCTTTAACTGTCTGCGTGCTTCGTTTTGTAGGTTTTCCCCTCTTTTTATTACCGGTATATTTACTGCTCTCTCTCTCTCTCTCTCTCTATCTATCTATCTATCTATCTATCTATCTATCTATCTATCTCTATCTATCTATCTATCTCATTGTTATTATTATTGCTGTTGTTGTTATTATTATTATTACTGTTATTATCATTAAATCATATATTATAGCTCATGGTCTACTGTTATTTTCAGTATTGATGCAAATGATGCTAATACTATTATTGTTATCACAGTTATCCTCAGTATTGGCGTTATTATTACATTGCTTTTGGAAACCGTTACTGTCACAGTCCCCCTTCCTGTCATAAACGTGTGGTCACCGTAACACCGGAAGTCGCTATGCTGGGAACTTCGTGCACACGCGAACGCCAACTCAGGGACACGCACGCGCACGCATGCATGGATGCACACCCTTAGATACACAAGAAGATGCGCGTGTGTATGCATGTGTGTGTGTGTGTGTGCGTGTGCCTGAAAGGGAGAGAGAGGGAGAGAGAGAGAGAGAGAGAGAGAGAGAGAGAGAGAGAGAGAGAGAGAGAGAGAGAGCGGATGACGTCAAAACACACACTCCGACTGCCTGCACATTTATCCCCAACTAAAAAGTCTAAGAAAAAGAACGACATAAGTAGAAACTAAATATACATATCACAAAAGGAAATAAAGATAACAAACATGAAAAGCCTCAAAAGCAAAATCACTTCTTTCTTCTTCTCCTTCTCTTCCCCGTCCTTCTCCTATTCTTCCACCATCTCCTCCTCTTTCTCCTTCCTCTACTACATCTCCGTCCTTCTTTTCCACCTCCTCTCTCTCCTTCTCCTATCCTACCCTCCTTCCTATTCCATCTTCATTTCCTTTCGATTTATCTCTCGCCAAATTCGTCATGATAGCTGCCACCATCATCATCATTTTCACATTACCGACTTTAATTACGGGATAATTACCACGTATATTTGAGTCTAATTTTCTTCTCCGTTTTTCTCTTTCTATTTTATTATTGTTTTAAATCACAGTTTTAAACACTTATATTCACTCACGCGCACGAACACGCAAGCACACACCTACGCACGCACACGGACACGCAAGCACACACCTACGCACGCACACGTGCACGCACACACACACACACACACACACACACACACACACACACACACACACACACACACACACACACACACACACACACACACTAGAAGATAGACTGAGTTTTTGTATTAACATCAGCCAAATTACCTTTATTAACATCACGCCCCCATTATCCTCAACACATACATTTTTATGACTGACTTGGTGAATGATAATGATATTATGATAATACCCAACCGAAAATATATCTTTAGTCCGTGGTATATGAAAGACAAATATATATTTTTTTATTCCAAGGCCTATTTTCATTAAAGGCTTAAGCCCGCGGTCTCTGTGGATGCGTTAGCCTATGCTGTAGTGTCTATTATTCCGTGGCTTTCACTTTGAAAATGAGCCTTATGGTTGCGCCTCTCCTTTGTCACTCTGGCGTCCGGGAGTTTTACTTTTACGTTTTTTTCTGTCGTTCTATTTTCTCTTTTTTATTTGTATTTTTTGGCTTTGTGGGGGAATGTTTCGTGGATTATTTATTTTAGTTATTCGTTTATTTTCATTTGGGATGACGTTTTTAGATTCTTATTTTTCTCTTCTTTTCCTATCTCTCTTTACTTTCTTTCTTTCTCTATCGCTTTCTTGTTCTCTATTCTATTTTTTTCTTTCGTTCTCTCTCTTTCTATCTTGAGATACAAGAGGATATAGACAAAGATGGCGAAAGAGAGAAAGAATGTAAGAAACACAGAAAAAAAAATATATAAGGAAAGGGAAAATTAAAGACACTGTTAAAAAGGTAAAGGAAGGGATTTAACATCCAAACAAACAATAAACAAAAGGTGTAGACAGCATGGACAGTTTTTGTTTTGGACACGTACCTCCTCTCGAGTGCTTACGAACATGCACGCAAGCAAACCTACCGAAGAGGCACACGGAAAGAGACACACGCTCGGACCCAACAAGCAAGCGCCTGTTATGAACGAGTTTGCTTTCGAGGGCCAGTGCGTCGTCATTCTAAAATCCCATTCCCGCGTCATTTACGGTCGCTTAAAATTCTCTCTTGTCCTTCGTTTTTTCCTTCGCGGGACGTTTTCATATTTGATAAGACTCATTTCCCTTCCTTCTCCTTCACTGCTTTTGTCTTTCGTTTGATTATTCATGGGTCTCTCCCTCCCTCCCTCTCTCTCTCTATCTATCTATCTATCTATCTATCTATCTATCTTTCTCTCTCTATCTCTCTCTCTCTCTCTCTCTCTCTCTCTTTCTCTCTCTCTCTCTCTCTCTCCCTCCCTCCCTCCCTCCCTCCCCCCTCTCCCCCTCTCCCCCTCTCCCCCTCTCTCTCCCCGTCCCTCTCATATCACACACACGCACAAAGAAGAAAAAGAGTAAAAAAAACAACAACAACAAAAAATCTTGGCATGATGAGTCTTCCCCTATTCCTAAGGCTCCTCTTGAATACCTTTTTCTTCAGGGACCGAAAGAGAAGAACGGCGGTGGGGGGGGGGGGGGGGGGGGGGGGGGTGTTGTCGTCGTCCACTTCCTTGTTCCGCAGTGTCATTCGGACTGTACGGGTGAGCGCACGCCTCGTGACCAAGTAATGTAATAGTCCGAAGCGAGTCCACGCAGTCCTCTTGGGCCACACGGTACTCCAGGGGCCACTAAGTACTATTGGGGCCACGCGAGACAGCCATTACCCCGGGTGTGCTAGAAGCCGTGCTGGCCACTCGGTACCTCACCACCTTTTCCAACAACAAACGGATGTCATACATTACACACACTTAGGTCGTGGATATTGGCGGACCAATTATTTCTGATGTGGCAATGGATCTGTCTTTTTTATGTTTTTTTTTCTTCGTAATACATTTGTCATTAAAGGTATAAAATGATCATCTTCACTGATTATGACACGATGAAATAAAGAAGGATCTCTCATGCGGATTTTTTTTTCTAAGCAGGAAAGTTTTTAATTTATATCACTTGTTAGAGCAACTGACCCATTCGTACCTTAAGAGCATGCCATTAATTATTTTCTCTATATCTAGTCTTTTTTACCAACTGTCAATAGTTTCTTTTTAAACTATTCGGTCCTTTAAGGAATGATATATCAAACAAAAAACAAAAAAACGATCACATGCAGGCGCTGTCTTTGATTCACAAACGGGGCCTCCTCGACGTGATATTGAAAGCGTTTTTGTACACACGACTGTCATGCATTGAGGATATTTGACTGGTATCTGATAGCGAAGCATACACATTTAAAGATTATTCCTGACCTGTAATCCTGAAGATATTACAAATAGAAATAAGAAACGGTAACATTTAAAGTTCTTAACAAATAAAACTGTGACACAATTATTCCTCTGTTTAAATAACTATCATCTACCCAAAACCGTATCCGTACAGGATATAGGACTAGAATTACGGCTTATGGTTCGAATAAATTAGCATTAAAAATACATGCACAAAATAATCTCACTCTCTCTCTCTCTCTCTCTTTCTTTCTTTCTCTCTCTCTCTCTCTCTCTCATTCTCTCCTATCTCTCTTCTCTTTCTTTAACCTCCTCCCTCCCTCTGTCTCACCAAAAAGACACTTCGACACCACTTGCACACTCCCCATCGCGACACATTCCCCATGGCGTCTCAAACAGCCGACAAAGCGATATTTAACGACGATTTTAGAGCGACGACCTACCCCCTCCCTTTCAGATCGTCTTACCTATCCCTTCCTAACCCTTACTTTTTTTCCTTCCTACTTAACCCCCCCCCCCCCCCCGCTATCCTTTCCCCCTTCCCCTTCTCTCTATCCCTTTCCTTCTCTATCCCCTCCTTCCTTCTCATCTTCTCTAACCCTACCCAACTCCTCCCCCTATCCCCCTCTCTCCCCCCCCCTCCCATTCGCCTTCCCTACCCCTACCCCAACTCGTGCCCCTCCACCACTCTCCCACCCCTATCCCTCCCCCTTCCCTTTAACCTCGTAGTGACCTTAAGATCTCTAATTGCTCGATTAGGGTCAATATTTATGACTGGTTGAGGGGAGGGAGAGGGAGGGAGGGAGAGGGTGGGGGGGGGGGATAGCGGCAATGTATTACAAACGACCTTTGCTTTGCTTGCGATTATCGTACGATAATTTTTTTTTTCTTTGCAAGCGAGGGGTGTTATGTACCCCCCCCCCTCCTCAGGTCCCCACCTTCCCCAGCAATCATGGATTCCTCCCTCTTCCTCTCCCCACCACCTGGAGGCTTTAAGGGGAGGAAATGAATGAATGATGAAGGCGGTGGGGAAGAGGGGGGAGCCTTGGTGAATTGTATGTGGTCTTTGGCATGTTTCATTTGGATTTTTCATAGAGATGTTAAGGATACCGTTTTTTTTTATAAATAGAGCTTTTCTTTGGATGTTCAGGACAGCGTTTTTTATATAAAAAAACGCTTTTCTTTTTATTATTATTTTCATCCTATTTATAGTAATTTGCCCCTTTTATTTTACTTAATTATCTCCCACACTTTTAAAATCTTATTTTCAATTAGAAAATGAAATTCTCCCTCTGATATTCAATTGTCAAGATTGTAAATAAGAATTAAAATAGTAAAAACAGAGACAGAAAGAAAAAAAGAAACAGATGTTAGAGAAAAAAAGGAAAAGAAAACACACACACACACAGCTAAACCGTCCATCCTCGAATCGTTGAATACAAAGCTAGAAAAAAAGGTAAAGAAAATATTAGCTTAATCCTCTACACATCCCTGACTCCCACGCCCGTGTCATCACCTTACACCTTCAGCGCCTATCCTGCCGCCCTCCCGCCCATCTCCCCATCCCCCGATCTTCCCACCCTGTCCTCCCACATCCTCTTTCCCCTCCCCCTTGTTCCCTTTCCCTCGCCACTCCCCCCCTCTGTCCCCCTTCTCCCTCGTCCCTTTTTCTCCCTTCCCCCTTTCCCCCTTGTCCCTTGTAATCTGCCATTCCTCACCTGTCTCTCCCAACATCTCCGCCCTCTTTATCCCATCCCCCTCCTTCCCCTACCCTCTCCCCTTCCCGTTTCCCCTCAACAACCAACCGTCCCCTTCTCCTTCTCCTATTCTTCATCCCCCCTCCCTCTCCTTGCTGTCACCTCGACCCTCCCCTTCCCCCCCTCTTGCCTTCACCTCCCTTCTCCTCCCCTCCCCCCTCCCCCCTCTTGCCTTCACCTCCCCTCTCTTCCTCTTGCCCTCACCTCCCCTCCCCCCTTTTGCCCTCACCTCCCTTCTCCCCCTCCCCTCCCCCTCTCCCCCTCCCCCCTCCGTCCTCCCCCCTCCCCCAACTGATGACCTAAACAAACTAATGATCGAGCGGGCGTCAACTGTGACCTCATCAGCTGGTGATATCAATGTGTTTGGAGAAGGAGGCCTTGTGCGGACGCCTACGGAGGGGGCCAGTGTTATTGGTGCTGTTCTGAGGGAGTGGGAGGGAGGGAGTGGGTGGTTGAGGTGGAGAGGGGAGTGGGAGGGGGAGGGAGGGAGGGGGGGGGAAGGGGGGGTAAGAGTTGGAGGTGGAGGGGTGAGTGGGAGTTGGAGTGGGGGAATGGGAGGGGGAGTTGGAGTGGGAGGAGGAGGGGGGAGTTGGAGGTGGAAGGGTGAGTGGGAGGTTGGAAGGAAGGGAGGGAGGGGGAGGAGAAGAGAGAGGGGAAGAGAAGAGGGAGAAGAAGAAGTAGAAGTAGAAGAAGCAAGAGGGGGAGGAGATGTTGGAGGAGAAGGAATAGGGGTACGAATAGGAGTAGGGATAGTAACAAGAGGGAAAGGACGGGGAAGGAAGGAGGAGGGAGAGAGGGAGGAAGGGAAAGAAGGAAGGAAGGAATGAAGGAAGGAGTGAGGGAAGGAAGTAAGGAGGGCGAGAGAGAGAGAGAGATATGGGTAAGGAGAGGGGGAGAGAAAGGAGGTGAAGAAGAAGAAGAAGAAAAAGAAGAAGAAGAAGAAGAAGAAGAAGAAGAAGAAGAAGAAGAAGAAGAAGAAGAAGAAGAAGAAGAAGAAGAAGAAGAAGAAGAAGAAGAAGAAGAAGAAGAAGGAAGTGGGACAGGAAGAGGTACAGTGACGACGACGGTGGTGATGATGATGATGATGATAATAATAATGACGACGATGAAGAGGATGATGAAGGAAGGGGAAGTGATAGGTAGTGTTAGGTTGTAGGTGTTGTTGTCGTCTTTGTTGTTTTTTGGACCATAAACGCGATCGCTTTTATAATCTATACTCTTGATGGTTATATATATTTATTTTATTTTGTTGTTTTAATTATTTTTATTTGCCTTTCCACAATTAATAAGAGATAAATTATTTCTTAAAAATTATGGATAGTGTTAGCTTAGCGCTCAACACCCTTAGTTATGTTTCTGGAGTGATATACACAGTAGTTGCTATTGTTATCGTTGCAATATGCAAAGTCGCTACCGGGGATGCGGAGGTTGCCAATGCATGTATTATTAAGTCAGATGATTTATATATATATGTATTTTTTTCATTGTTGTTTCTCTCAATAACGGGACCCTCCATTTCATTAATAAATAAGAAACGTCTTAATGTGATATTTTATATTTCAAATATATTTTCATTTCAGTCATCGCTCCGGCAGATTATAGAATTTCGAAATGTTTCTTGTCATTAGACTGATTAATTATGTAAATCAGATACGATTGGTGTCCGTTGCCAGCGCCAGCCAATCACGTGCCGGTGACGTCAGCCGGATGAACCAATCAGAGCAAAGACGGAGATATTTAATGAATCCTTCTAGATTTATTGTTTTTATCTTAATTGGTGATTCGATAAAGGGGAAATATATGGGTGATTATAAAATGGTTTCTCTTTTGTGGATTGTGAATACCCGTCTTTATGGTACTTTTTGTTCTTCGGTCACTTCATAACAGGTTTGAGGAAGATTCTTCATGGACAAGAAGAAAATACCCTGAGAAATAGGGAATGTTGTTGTTCTTACCGTTACTGTTATTATCATCATTGTTATCATCGCTATTATTGTCATCACCATCATCATCATCAGCGTCACCACATTATCGTCATCATCATCATCATCATAATCGCCACCATCGTCATCGTCATCACTTTCACCATCACCATCATCACCATCACCATAACTATCATTATCAATTTCATCACTACTTCCTATCAAAAAACCTCGGAAATGTGAAAGCTAATCCCCTCCCCCCCTCCCCCTTCCCCCCCTCCAATCCGCCTTCCTCATGGCCCGAAAATCGCTCGTTGACGGTGAGTTGCAATTGCATTTTGGTTGATCACTCCCCGGGGACCCATTCCAACCTTTATAGCCTGGTGCTCTAAGGGCGCGAGTCGGCCGTGCGACGTCGGAATGAATGCGACAGCTGTGAAACGTGTTTCTCGAAAGGATTGCTTTGCCTTTTGCTCTTCTTGTTATTGTTGTTGTTGTGATGATGGAAATGACAGCATTAATAAGAGCAATGTTGGTATTTTTATTCATGATATTTATGGTGTTTATTTTTGTTTTATTATTATTATTATTATTTATTATCATTATTATTGTTATTGTTATTGTTATTTTATTATCAGTATTATATTTGTTATGGTTATATTTATTATCATCATAATTGTTGTTATTTTCATTATCGGTATTTTTATTTTATTCTTAATATAGTTATTATTATTACTATTATCATCGTGATCATTATAATTATTATAATTAGTATTATCATTGTCATTATGTGTATTAATAGTAGCAATAGAGTCGAAAATGACGTTATCGAACTAGAAGAGAATATCCGCCTATATCCTAAGATGTGTTAGCGAAAGGACACCAAAGATCACATGAAAATCGTCAACGGTCATCGTGCCTATTAACGGTCATTAGTGACGTCACTGAGGAAGAATGGACGAAAGAATTAGATATTTTTGTGTGTGTATTTTTTTTCCTTCTTTGCATAAAACTTCATTAATAAATGTATGATTAGATTTTTGTACTTATGTGTGTACATTTGAACATTGGATTTTTTATATTTTCTGTATTTTCTCGTACCTGGAAATATATCTGATAACATCACATTCCTTTTTCTTCTTTTTGTAGAAGAGAAAAAGAAGAAACACTGAAAGAATGTATATCTCCCCCCTCCCTCCCTCCACCCCTTCTTCCCTCCTCCTCTCTCTCTTCCTCCCCTCTCTTCCTCCTCTCTCTCTTTCCTCCTCTATCTCTCTCCCTTCTCTCTCTCTCTTCCTCCCATCTCTTTTCCTCCTCTCTCTCTTTCCTCCTCTATCTCTCTTTCCTTCTCTCTCTCTTTCCCTTTCCCCCTCTCTCTCTCTTTCTCTCTCTCTTTCTCTCTCTCTCTCTCTCTCTCTCTCTCTCTCTCTCTCTCTCTCTCTCTCTCTCTCTCTCTCTCTCTCTCTCTCTCTCTCTCTCTCTCTCCCCAGTTATCCAAGTGACATACTTTCACACTGGCAATAACTTCGAGAAAGGGCACCGAGAGAGAGCTGTTTATGGCTTTCGAGTTGAAGGAAAATAAAGATGTCAATGGATGGAAGCGTATGATGATGGGCAGGCATAATGATGGCGGGCGTGAATTGTGATGGACGGGGATGGGTGGATATGTGGGTGTGTATGCTAATGTTATATGTTATATGTATATATGCACACACACATACTCATACTCATACTCATACTCATACACACACACACAAACACACAAACACAGACACACACACACACACACACACACACACACACACACAAACACACACACACAGACACACACACACACACACACACACAAACAAACAAAAAAACAGCAGTTTTAGTGATTTAAAACAATGATTTAATTTTGAGAATATGATGAATGGAGGTCATGAATGCGTCACTTCCGCAAACATTACCAAAACAAACAAACAATGGAAATCACAAAAAAGTAAACAAGAAAAAAAAACAAAAAACAAAACTACACAGTGACAAAGAATTTCAACAAATGTTCTTCCCTTTTTGTTTGCATTTTTTCTTTTTCTTTTACTTTTTGTTTCCAAAGTGAAAGACGGAGATAACACGAGACAAAAGATTCCTTCACACTAGGTTGAAAGCAGACAAAGGGAGACAAGGCCTGGAGGTGGAAAGCGGGAGATGAAGATAAATAGTTTATTTTAAAGGACGAGGGAGATGAGAGAGAGGAGGGGAGGAGAGAAATGAAAAAAGGCGAGGAGAGGTGAAGAGAGAAGGAGGGAAATTAGAAAGGTGAGGAGAGGAGGAAGGAAATGAGAAAGGTGAAGAGATGATGGGAGAAATGAGAAATATGGAAGTATAAGAGAAGAAGAAAATGAGCGAAAAGAGAAGAGGAGAAACAGGAAGATTTAAATGATGGGAGGAGAAGAACGAGGATCACGAACACGTATAAGGGAAAAAAAGGTGAAAGGAAAGGGAAAATGAGGAAGATGAATATGTAAAAAAATAGATGAAGTGAGAGGTAGAATGAGATGAAAAGAAGATATAAAAGAAAATAAGATATGCTAAAAGAAGGGGCGAGGGGAAGTGGAAATTATTAGAGTAGAGGTAAAAGGAGAAAAAAAGTGGAGAGCAAAAAATAGAAGAAGATGCAAAAGATAAGAGATAAAACACGAGAAGGGAGGTAAATGAAGGAAGGAGAAGGGTAGGAAAAAAACAGCAGAAGAGGAGAAAGGGGAGGGGGCGACGTGAAAGGAAAGCAGAGAAAAACAACGAGAGGGGGGGAGGAA
>BOPN01000227.1:262500-267500 GCA_017312705.2 Penaeus japonicus
GAATGGAAAGAGAAGAGGTAGAAAACCGAAATAGGAAGAAGAAAGAGGAAAAAAGGAAGGAAAAGAGTAAATGAAAAGAAAGTAGAATATCAAAGGAGAAACCTCGATAACTCGTGAATGTGGGCTTGAGAGAAAATTTAGCTCTGAGTTGAATTCTTAAAAGAGATTTTTACTCGAAAGAAAAAAATGGACTAATTACTTTATTATTCTGTTACTTTACTTATTTATTTATTTTCTTTTTCTTTTTTTGTCTTTTTAACGAAAGGGAGGTCTAGAAAATAGTTAGTAGGAATTAGAAAGGAGGAGGAAGAAAGAGGAAGGAAAGAGAAGAAAAATTATGGAGGAAAGAAAAAGAAAACCAGAAAGTAGAAAGGAATAAGAAGGAGGAAGAGAAAGAAGGAACTGAAGAGAGAGAGAAAAAAAGAAAAAAGAAAGAAAACGAAATGAGATTTAGAAAAGAACTGAGGATAAAGGAAGGAAGATACACTCACGAAGCGGAGATAGAGATAGAAGGATAAAGAGGTAATATGAGAGTCACGACGGTGTGGAAGAAGATTCTGAAGACAGTGACTGCTTATGTGAAAAGGAGGTTAAGGAGAAGAAAAAATAATGAAATAGACATCAAAAAGAAAGAAAACGATGAAAGAATAGAAAGATAAAGATATATACATGAACTTTCGTTAAGGAGAATATGAAAAAAAAATTATTCATACGTGAGAAGATCGAGAGGAAAGAATCCTTAGTTTCAAAGAATGAAAAAAAAAGAAACAAAAACAAAAAACAGACAAAAAAATAAAAATAAAAAAAAATCACACGCGAAAGAATTCAGAGCAAAGAGACGACTACAAGCAAAGTGTTATTGGCAATATATCTGAACCGAGTCTGCACTTGCAATTGATGCCTGACAGAACAGCGATGAAATTTTGCAACATCCGGGGAAGATCTGAATGGTAACGGCTGGGTTTTTGTTTTGTTTGTTTGTTTTGTTTTAGTTGTTATTTGAAGATTCATTGTTTTATTATTCTTGATTAGGTAGAGATTGTTGTAAGACGTGGAAGGAGAGAGAGAGAGAGAGAGAGAGAGAGAGAGAGAGAGAGAGAGAGAGAGAGAGAGAGAGAGAGAGAGAGAGAGAGAGAGAGAGAGAGAGAGAGAGAGAGAGAGGGAGAGAGGGAGAGAGGGAGAGAGGGAGAGAGGGGGAGAGGGAGAGAGAGGAGGAGAGGAGGAGAGAAGGAGAAAGAGAGGAAGAGGGGAAGAGGAGGAGGAGAAGAAGGAGAAGAAGAAGAAGAAGAAGAAGAAGAAGAAGAAGAAGAAGAAGAAGAAGAAGAAGAAGAAGAAGAAGAAGAAGAAGAAGAAGAAGAAGAAGGAACTGGTGATGATGGTGGTGGTAGTGGAAAAAGAAGAGGAGGATGAAGGAAAAAGGGATGGGAGGAAAAGAGAGTAAGAGAGGAAGAAAATGTGTTGGAAGAAGAAAAGTAAGTAGAGGAAGAGGAGGAGGAGCGATGATATAAGGGAAATAAATGGAGGAAGGAAGTGGAAGAGAAGTACAATGTGGAGAGGGAGGAGAAGGGGGTGGTGGAGTATTAAGGATGGAGGAGGAGTAGACGAAGGAAGATAAGGAGCTTGGTTGAAGATGGCGAGGGGAAAGAAGAAAAGGGGGAATTAGGAGGAGGAAGAGGAGAGGAGAGGAGGAATGCAACGGAAGAAGATAGAAAAAAAGTGAAAGGGGATTGAGGGAATGAGCAGAAGGAGGAAAAGAAGCAGAAAAGAAGAAGAAGAAAAAAATAAAAGAATAAAAATAGAGAAAGAGGAATGAGGAAGAGGATTCGGGGAAATAAAAAAAGAAGAGGAATGAGGAGGAAAAAGGAGGAGAAGAGTGGAATAAATTCAAGTGATGCGTTTTTGCGAGCGAGTCGTGCATGTTGGTTTGGAAAGAGAAACGGGTGAGCTTCTAAAGGGCACGCGCACACACAGGAAAACGCACATGTACGCGCATACGTACTCTCTCTCACGCAGACACACACACACACGCAGACAGACACACACACACACACACACACACACACACACACACACACACACACACACACACACACACACACACACACACACACACACACACACACACACACACACACACACACACACACACACACACACACACACACAGAGGGAGAGAGAGAGGGAGAGAGGGGGGGAGGGGAGAAGTAGAGAGAGAGTAGAAGAAGAGCGAGAGAGAATAAGAGAGAGAGATAAAAGAGAATTAAGAGAGAGAAGAGAATAAAGAGAGAGAGAGAGGGAGAGGGAGAGAGGGGGGGAGGGGAGAAGTAGAGAGTAGAAGAGCGAGAGAGAATAAGAGAGAGAGATAGAAGAGAATAAAGAGAGAGAAGAGAATAAAGAGAGAGAAGAGAATAAAGAGAGAGAAGAGAATAAAGTGAGAGAAGAGAATAAAGCGAGAAGAGAATAAAGCGAGAAGAGAATAAAGAGAGAGAGAAGAGAATAAAGAGAGAGAGAGAGAGAGAGAGAGAGAGAGAGAGAGAGAGAGAGAGAGAGAGAGAGAGAGAGAGAGAGAGAGAGAGAGAGAGAGAGAATGAGAATGAGAGTGAGAGCGGTGGCGGGGGAGAGAAAGAGGAAGATAGAGTGAGCAACAGAGTGAGAAAGAGAAAGAGAAAAGAGAGATAGAGAGAGGCGTATATGCAGAGTAGGAGACGGGTAGCGGGTGAGTAAGTGGGTTGGGGCGGGGGCGGGGTAGGGGTAGGGGTAGGGGAAGGAGAAGGGGAACTGAGAGCCAGGGAGATGAGGGAGAGGGGAAGGAGGAGGGGGGAGGGGGAGTATACAACAACCAGGTGAAGGGGACAGAGGCTCGTCGGACGGGGGGGGGGGGGGATCATCGGCCAAGACAACGAGAGAAACATTGAAAGTAGTTCTCTCTCCATCTGCCACCAGTGTGACAGGGTGAGCGCGGCTAAGGGTGGATTCTCGTTGGTCAGGGGGTTTCCAAGGGCCCGGTGGGTGATCCTTGTTTGGGGTTCTAGGGGTATGTATGCACGGCGTAAGTTTGTTCGTGTTTGTGTTTGTGTGTGTGTCTGTGTGTGTGTGTGTATGATTGTTTGTGTTTGTGTGTGTATGATTGTTTGTGTGTGTGTGTGTGTGTGTGTGTGTGTGTGTGTGTGTGTGTGTGTGTGTGTGTGTGTGTGTGTGTGTGTGTGTGTGTGTGTGTGTGTGTGTGTGTGTGTGTGTCGGGGTGAGGGTGAGGGTGAGGGTGAAGGCGAAGGCTTGCGCTGCTTAGGGTGAAAGGTGTTTAGTGTGCGGTGAGAGTGAGGGGACAGGGGAAAGGGGGAGGGGGAGGGCGGAGGGGTAGGGGAGAGGGGATTTTATGGGTTACGGGTTGTTTCCGGAAATGTTGCACGCGCAGGTCTTCATCTTGCTCTAAGGATTAATGTTGCGTGTTGGATTTCAATAGTATTATGTATTTTGCTAATGTTTCATTATTATTGATATTATCATTACTAACACTTGTTTATATTGGTAATATTATTTAATTTTTCTTCTTTAAATCCACTGTCATCATCATCATAATCATCATCATCATCATTATTATTATTGTATTAATGTTATTTTTATTATATTTTATTATCATTACTTATATTACTGAATGATATCGCTTAATATAATTTCACTGGTAGATAATTCACAAAGCGCTATCATCTTTCACTAAAAGTCCGTCGTAACGCTACAATCACCGTTACAGCTTCTCATGTCCTCCTTCTCCTCCCTCTTCCCACTCGTTCCCTTCCTCCTTTTCGTCTCTTCCTCTTTCCCCACTTCTCTCCTTCCCTTCCAACTTTTCTCCCTTCCTCTCTCCCTCTCTCCCTCCCTTCCTTCCTCTCTCGCTCCCTTCCTTCCTTCCTTCCTTCCTTCCGTCGACCCCCCCCCCTCCTCTTCCCTTCTTACCGTCCTACCTTCCTCCTTCCATTGCTGCTATCATCACCCCCTCCTTTCCTCCCGCCTCTCCAGCCCTCCCCACCTTCCCCTCCTTCCTCCCTCCAAACCTCCGTCCTACCTTCTCCTCCTCCCTCCCACCCTGCCCTCCTCCCTCCCTCCCACCTTGCCCTCCTCCCTCCCTCCCTCCCTCCCTCCCTCCCTCCCTCCCTCCCTCCCTCCCTCCCTCCCTCCCTCCCTCCCTCCACCCGCGCGAGCCCCACTCTCCCACGGCGCAGCGGTGAAAGTCGCCAGTAATTATTCTTCTTCCTTATCCCCGAAAATTTCCCTCCGCCGACGCTACGTAAAGTTTTTTTGTTTTTTTTTTCTAGGTATTATCTAGTTATTTGTTTTTTTTGTTTCTTTGTTTAGTTGTGTACTTTTTGTTTAGAGTTTTTGTTTGTCTGCTTGTTTGTTGGATGAATTGATTATCGTACTTTTGTTTGGCGTCACGTGGAGATGAATTTGTTATTTATTTTGTTTGCCTATTTGTTTAAATTTTTTAATTTTTGGTGGGGGGGGATAAGTAGGATTGGAGGTGATTGGGGAGATTGGGGTGGGGGAGGAGGGGAGGCCAGGAGGAGGAGGGGTGAGTGGGATATGCAGGTGTGACGGTGGTTCGTCGTTTTACACTCCCTCCCCCTTCCTCTTCTCCTTCCTCCCCTTCCCCCCTGCCTTACTCCCATCAGCCTCCCCTCTCCCTCCCCTTCTCCCTTTCTCCTCCCCCTCCCCCACTTCTATCAGCCTTCTCCTCCTGGTTCTTCTCCCCTTGTTCCTCCTTCTGCTCCTCCTGTTGCTCTTCTCCTCCTGCTTCTCTTCTCATCATCATCCTCTCCTCCCCTCCTCCTATTCCTCTCCTCTCCTCCTCTCTTCCTCCTCCTCCTCCTCCGCTTCCTCCTCCTCCTCCTCCGCTTCCTCCTCCTCTTTCTCCTCCTTCCCTCCTTTTCCCCTCCTCTTCCCCTCCTCCTTTCCCTTCCCCCTCCCCCCTCCCCCAACGTCCCCCCGCCACTCCCGACTCCCCC
>BOPN01000227.1:272500-277500 GCA_017312705.2 Penaeus japonicus
TGATTCATTTGCCACCTTAGATATGATTAGTACTTTTAATGATATGGTGGATAATTAGGGCACGATGCAAATATATCTTTATATATCACCATTTGCGCAATAGAATTGAATTTCTTACCAGCATAGATATAAAAGAGTAGTTTTAGTGATATTATAGACATTAAAAACTGCACAATATGGTATAGTGAGGCTTGTAAACGGTAATCTCGCAGGAAGGTCCAAAGTCACGCTTGGAGACACAGCCGAACAGCCTTATTATCCAGCCGAGCGTGACACGGCGCGGCGCGGTGTTACGTATCCGTGTACGTAGCCACAATGTACATTCCTGGTGCACGCGCGTACAGTGACAGAAACTGTAGCCGTATGGTGTATTTACGTAGATAGGCGAATTATGTATCACCGCCTAATACACGAAGCTAAAGATATTTGAGGTATTTTTGTACTTACATGTCATGTAGAACAAACAGCGTGAAATATAAAGTTCAAAGAAGTTTTTTATATGTTTGGCAGAATATGAATTTATTTCCCCATGGCTGTATTCAAGATTAGTGATGGTATGTATACATGTTCATATTTTCTTATATTCGAAGTTTCTCAATGTAAGAAGTTGCAGAAGTTAACAAGAAGTGACTCATACTCACTTTTACCGACCCTGCCAAGAGAGAACAAGGGCCATTAGTGAAACCCCGGAATAATGGGAAAGAGAGAGAGAGCGAGAGAGAGAGAGAGAGAGAGAGAGAGAGAGAGAGAGAGAGAGAGAGAGAGAGAGAGAGAGAGAGACAGAGAGAGAGAGAGAGTCGTTTGCATAAGAATGGAGGAGGAGGAGGAGGAGGAGGAGGAGGAGGAGGAGGAGGAGGAGGAGGAGGAGGAGGAGGAGGAGGAGGAGGAGGAGGAGGAGGAGGAGGAGGAGGAGGAGGAGGAGGAGGAGGAGGAGGAGGAGGAGGAGGAGGAGGAGGAGGAGGAGGAGGAGGAGGAGGAGGAGGAGGAGGAGGAGGAGGAGGAGGAGGAGGAGGAGGAGGAGGAGGAGGAGGAGGAGGAGGAGGAGGAGGAGGAGGAGGAGGAGGAGGAGGAGGAGGAGGAGGAGGAGGAGGAGGAGGAGGAGGAGGAGGAGGAGGAGGAGGAGGAGGAGGAGGAGGAGGAGGAGGAGGAGGAGGAGGAGGAGGAGGAGGAGGAGGAGGAGGAGGAGGAGGAGGAGGAGGAGGAGGAGGAGGAGGAGGAGGAGGAGGAGGAGGAGGAGGAGGAGGAGGAGGAGGAGGAGGAGGAGGAGGAGGAGGAGGAGGAGGAGGAGGAGGAGGAGGAGGAGGAGGAGGAGGAGGAGGAGGAGGAGGAGGAGGAGGAGGAGGAGGAGGAGGAGGAGGAGG
Source organism: Penaeus japonicus (assembly GCA_017312705.2). Lineage (NCBI taxonomy): Eukaryota > Metazoa > Arthropoda > Malacostraca > Decapoda > Penaeidae > Penaeus > Penaeus japonicus. Next base: position 273,862 of record BOPN01000227.1, read on the forward strand.
AGGAGGAGGAGGAGGAGGAGGAGGAGGAGGAGGAGGAGGAGGAGGAGGAGGAGGAGGAGGAGGAGGAGGAGGAGGAGGAGGAGGAGGAGGAGGAGGAGGAGGAGGAGGAGGAGGAGGAGGAGGAGGAGGAGGAGGAGGAGGAGGAGGAGGAGGAGGAGGAGGAGGAGGAGGAGGAGGAGGAGGAGGAGGAGGAGGAGGAGGAGGAGGAGGAGGAGGAGGAGGAGGAGGAGGAGGAGGAGGAGGAGGAGGAGGAGGAGGAGGAGGAGGAGGAGGAGGAGGAGGAGGAGGAGGAGGAGGAGGAGGAGGAGGAGGAGGAGGAGGAGGAGGAGGAGGAGGAGGAGGAGGAGGAGGAGGAGGAGGAGGAGGAGGAGGAGGAGGAGGAGGAGGAGGAGGAGGAGGAGGAGGAGGAGGAGGAGGAGGAGGAGGAGGAGGAGGAGGAGGAGGAGGAGGAGGAGGAGGAGGAGGAGGAGGAGGAGGAGGAGGAGGAGGAGGAGGAGGAGGAGGAGGAGGAGGAGGAGGAGGAGGAGGAGGAGGAGGAGGAGGAGGAGGAGGAGGAGGAGGAGGAGGAGGAGGAGGAGGGAGGAGGAAGGACAATTTGGCATGTGTCTGAGTGTGTGAGTGTGTATATGTGTGTGTGTGTATATGTGTGTGTGTGTGTATGTGTATGTGTGTCTGTGTCTATGTCTGTGTGTGTGCGAATCTGTTTTTGTGCACTGACCGCGTAATCAACTCTGTAAAGTATCCCAAGCAATCGATATGTCTTTGGGGTTTTCATTCTAAAAAAAAATAGCAACAAACCAAAAAAAAATAGCAACAAACCCGCGCTCACTCGCTCTCTCTCTCTCTCTCTCTCTCTCTCTCTCTCTCTCTCTCTCTCTCTCTCTCTCTCTCTCTCTCTCTCTCTCTCTCTCTCTCTCTCTCTCTCTCTCTCGCGCTTGAAGTTTTATTTTTTTCAATAATAGTTTTGATATTTAAAGATAATAAAAAGAGAGAAAAGCGATAAGTTCGAGGGTCATTTGCTGCGTGTGAAGGACGGCTTTTCCCTCGAAGGACTTCCGGGAAGGAGTTTCCTGAAGGAGGGATGTCCGCTAGGTCTTGATATCCTTTGCTATTGTTCTTCTTGTTATTAGCTGTAATGAGATTATTGTTTTTGTTGTGATTGTTATTGATATTGCTATCATTGTTGTTTTTGTTATTGTTGTTATATTAGTATTATTATTTTCATTGTTATTACGTTATTTTCATCTCACCAGTATCATCTACTGCTTCATCTCCATTATCATTATCATCATCATCAGCAGCATCATTATCATCATCACCACACTAACAACCATCACTATCACCATCACCACCATCATATCTATTATTATAACTAACATTATCCTGATCATCATACACTTCCTGAAAAGTGAAACACGATAATACCATTGCCAATAGCAATTGACTTTTATGAATGGAAAATGATGATCAACCCCCCACCCCCACCCACCCACCCACCCACCCACACCACAAACACACACCCCAAGATGAATGACACGAATTACGTGTTCGCAGGAGTAGAGAAAGTAGTAACCATCATTTTGGGGTGTGGGGGTGGGGGTAGGGTGGGGGATTTATTATCAGAAGGATTGTTTTAAATATTTATAAATCGCCGCATGATGACGATTTAAGGGGATTATTTGAGAGCGGGAATATTATTCGGTTGATAACGATAAGTTGTGATGTGTTTGCAATCGACGGAAATGTTGCGTTTGATGTCGATTTGAAGTTTTTTTGTTTATTTGGTTGTCTGTTTGAGGGGCTGTTGTCATGCGAAGGTTCGAGGTGGGGGAGGGGAGGGAAGAGGACAGGAGGGGGATTATAGTTCGGTGTTGTATTTTTTTTATTTCGTTTTTTTTTATGATTCTTTATAATTCGTTTGAAATATGTTGGTAGGTTTTTGTTTATTTCTTTTATTTGGTGGTTGGTCTTCTTTAGCTCTTTCTTTTATTCTCTCTCTCTCTCTCATCTGTTCCTTCTCAATATTTCCAGAGAGAGAGGAAGAGAGAGAGAGAGAGAGAGAGAGAGAGAGAGAGAGAGAGAGAGAGAGAGAGAGAGAGAATCGCAAGTCAAACCCGTAAAGCGTCAGTAATAACTTGTTTTGTCATTAGTCTAATTGCAACTTGATTTACTTTGCAGGTGCTCGACAGGGTGAGATTGCGTCACTCCTCGCTGGCGCTTAGATATGTAAATTAATTAAGTGTTGTACCTGAACTTGGTATATGTTTTTATTATTATTATTATAACTACTTTTATCATACTTTTGTTTCCTCTTTCTCTATTTTTGGGTGTTTGCGTTCTCTTACAATTCTCTCCTTATTGTGTTATTATAAATGTTTTTACTGATATTATTTTATATATTTATTCATTAAGGTGATCTTTTGTATCCTTTTCCTACTCTATAAGATTAGAAGCAGGCTTTTAAAAATTACGTTTTTTATTATTATAATTATAAGAAAAAAATAAAGATTATAAATATTGTTATGAAATAAATACATATGAAAAATATGATTATATATTGATCATATGAAAATCATGAATTGTTTATAACCAAATTAATGTATTCGGCACAATAAAAATAACAAAAACAGACACATAAGGACAGTTGTGTTGAAATGATAGAAAGTAGTTTTTGTCCTTCGATAGGAATGATAATTAAGTGGGAGAGAACATGGCGCTCAAGTGACTTGCAATGTGGGTTGGCTTTGTCTCCTGGAGTGCATTCTGTACTTTTTTAAATGTTGGACTAAGATACAAATGCAATGACTGGTGAATTAAAACACGCTGCGAAAAGATTGTTAAATTGTGGTTTTTCGAGTAGACTTGGTTTCTAGTTAGATCATCCTCTATATGTTAATATACATTATATATATATATATATATATATATATATATATATATATATATATATATATATATATATACATTTATATATATATATATATATATATATATATATATATATATATATATATACATTTATATATATATATACATTTATATATATATATATATATATATATATATATATATATATATATATATATATATATATAAATGTGTGTGTGTGTGTGTGTGTGTGTGTATACTTTCTTTCTTTCTTTTTCTTTCTTTCTTTCTTTTTCTCTTTTTTTCTGTTTGTTTATTGTCTGATGTGGACTTCGGTTTGCTGATCCTAATTATCATTTTGGGGAAATTTGCATTATTTCTTTCATTGTCCAAGGCACAAAGATAAAGACTAGTGGACATTGAGCTCTAGTGTTTTGGTGAAGTTAACTTAACTTGTGCAGTCAATATTGGTTAGTTCTTAGGGTCAAATCAGGTCAAATCATTTTTTTTAATGGCCTAATATCATATTCAGATTTTTGACCTATGTAATTACTTATAATAGTGACCCCGACACTCTACGTCGTTTATCATCCTTTTCGCCGTTTAGATCATAATCACGATTCAATAAACTCATTGATTAAAAAATAACTCCTACTGACTCTTGCAATAAAGTATATGAAAGAAAAACGGGGTAGGGATAAGGTGGGAGATGGAGGTAGGAAGGTTGGGGGTTATGGATCGGGCTGGGGGGGGGGGGGGGGGGGGGGCAGA
>BOPN01000227.1:282500-287500 GCA_017312705.2 Penaeus japonicus
GCCCTCGTCGTCTTCATCATCATCTTCATCATCATCGTCATCATCATCATCATCATCATCATCATCATCATCATCATCATCATCATCATCATCACTCTTACCATCATAACAATGATGATAATTGTTATTATTAATATTATTATTATTGTTGTTGTTGTTATTGCCATTATTATATAGTAAAGAGAATAATGTCTTTGAATACTTGTAAGGAAAATGATAATGATATTAATTAAAAGAGTTGATTTGTATTTTTATATTTTAGGCAATGGTTTGGTCGTGACCGGAATAATGGTATTATTTTTTTATTATCTTTCACCCTTCTTCGCCCCTATTACCCTTTATCGCCCTCCCCCCATTCCCCTTCTTCCCCTCCTTCTCTACTGAACCTCCCCTCCCCCTCTCCCCTTTTATCTCCCCCCCCATCCCCTTATATGTCTCCCTTCTACTTCGTCTCTCTACCCTTCTCCCTCCGTCACCTTGCCCTACTTCCCCCTTTCCCCTCACCCCTACCACCCCTCCTGCATTCCCCATCTCGTCTTCCTTTTCCCCTTCCCCCCTTCCCCACTTCCCCCAGTCCCCTATCCCCTACCCCCTTATCCCCTTTCCCATGTCCCCTATCCACTACCCCCCTCTCTCTCTCCTACTCTCTTCCCTCTATCCCCTACCCCCCTTTCCCATACCCCCCCCCCCCACTCGCCTCGTTCGGTCCCGTTGTAATGCGTCCGCTCGGAATCCGGTCGTCGGTCGGAAAGACGATACGCTACGACCACCTCGCCATGACGACCCTCGCGTCCTTCAGGAGTCGCGGCTCTGTCGTGCTCGGAGCTCTTTCCTTTTTTGTTTGTTCTTCGTATTTCTCTCCTCCCTCCTCTTTCCTTTGATTTGTCTTGTTGTCCTTTTTCTCTCTCTTGCTTCTTCTCGTCCTTATTGTTGTTCCACTTTTCTTTTCTTTTTTTCTTCTAGTCTTCTTCCTTTTGTTCTTACTCTCTTTCTTCCTTTCCTCCGCTTATAATCGCCTTTTTCTCGCTACCCTTCATTTTTTTTCTTAGACGTCTTCTTCGTCTTCCTCTCTCTCTCTCTCTCTCTCTCTCTCTCTCTCTCTCTCTCTCTCTCTCTCCCTCTCCCCCTCCCTCTCCCCCTCCCTCTCCCTCCCTTTCCCTCCCTTTCCCTCTCTCCCTTCCTCCCTCCCCCTCCCTCCCTCACCTCTCTCCTCCTCCCTCTCCTCCCTTCCTCTTCCTTCCCCCTCCCCCTCCCTTCCTCTCTCTCCCCCTCCTCCTCCTCCCCTCCTCCTCCTCCTCCCTCCCCCTTTCCTCCTTCCCCCCTCCCTCCCTTTCCCTCTCTCCCTTCCTCCCTCCCCCTCCCTCCCTCACCTCTCTCCCCTTGTTCTCCCAGCTGTTGCAGTTATAACAGGTGTTCATGCACAGGGATAGCGAGGGAGAGGGAGAAGATAGAGGCGGTGTGTCATGCAGGAAATACCAATATGGCGTCGCTTCTGTGGCGCGTTTAATTTTGCGCGCCTGGGTCCAAACCGTTAATTTTTCCCCATTGTTTTAAGAGAGGGTTGGGGGAGGGGGAGGAGGGGGAGGGAGCCTGAGGGTTAGAGGAGGGGAAATGGTGGAAGGATGTGGGAAAGGGGGGGAAGGGAAGAAGGTAGGGAGAGGAGCAGAGTGGGAGGGGAATGAGGAGAATAAGAGAGGGGAAGGGGGAGGGGGAAAGATGGAGGGAAGAAGGGAGCGAGGGAGGGAAGATGGGAGAGAGAGAAAGGAGAATGGATAGGAAGGGGAAGAGAATGGGGAAAAATGAGAAATTAGGAGGGATGGGAGGGGGGAGAGAGAGGAGATAGGGTGAGGAGGGAGGAAGGTGTTGAGGTCTAAAGTGGATTAAAAGTACAGTGCGAAGAAACTCTCAAAGCCTCTTTTTTATGCTCTTCAATTTCTTTTCTAAGTTTTTCACTTCCGAAAAGGGCGTTAAAGGGGGGGGGGGGCGAAAATTAAAGTTCTGTAAACGGAGAGAGTGAGAGAGAGATTTGATAACTTTTGCCAATCATAGCCAATCAGATAAAAACCTGTTAAAACCTCCGCCGTGACAGCAGCCTTCAAAAAAAAATCCCATTCCCCCTCCCCGCTATCCTCCAAAAACGCGATTTGAAGGCAAACGGCGCCCACACACCGAACACCGGACCCGAAGCCAGTGAAAGGCAGTGCATTACCAGTGGGCGGCGGGCGGGTGGGCGGGCCTGCTTGGGTCAAGGCTTCGCTCGATCCGGCCGGCGCTGAAATGAACCTCGGGCGATCTCGGTCTCGGTGGTTCGGTCCCAATGGTTCAGTCTCGGTGGTTCGGACTCGCTAAAGTGATCGCTATTGACACGTCTTTTTAAGGGGTGGAGAATTTTTTTTTCCTTTTTTTTTGTGATGGTAGTGGTGATAGATTAATTAATAATAAGAAAACAAAAATCCTTAAAAAATAGTTGCAGTAGTTGCTGCCATAGTAGGCTGCTGTTGCTGTTATTGTAGTTGTTATTGCTATCTATCGTCATACAACATTACATGCCGTCGAGCTTGCGGACATCACACGTACCACTCCGGACCATATATAACGCCATTGGACTCGACCGTTCCCAAGTCTGAAATCGTAGCGTCCAATTTACATAACGGTGACCCAGAGAGAGTTTCCCGGCGCCCGCATATTGTCTCCGTGTACTGGGGCGTGAATGCATTTCGTCAGAAGGGAAGGAAAGGGAGGGAAGGAGAGGTAGGAAGGGAGAAAGAGAGGGAGAGGGAGAAGGAGAACGAGAACGAGAGGGAGAGGGAGAAGGAGAGAGAGAGGGGGGAAAGGAGAGAGAGGAGGGGGGGAAAGGAGAGAGAGGGGGGGAAGAGAGATAGAGCATGAGAAAGGGAGAGAGAGAGAGAGAGAGAAAGAGACAGAGAGAGAGTGAGAAAGAGACACAGAGAGAGTGAGAGAAAGAGAGAGAGAGAGAGAGAGAGAGAGAGAGAGAGAGAGAGAGAGAGAGAGAGAGAGAGAGAGAGAGTGAGAAAGAGAGAGTGAGAAAGAGACAGAGATAGAGAGAGAGACAGAGAGAAAGAGACACAGAGAGAGAGAGAGAGATCCTGTAAACAATGAATTCATCAACCATCATATATTGTTCAACATTTGACGTATCCTTTATATAAACGACAATAGTCATCCTTCATATCAGTGATTTAATCCATTGTCATCGCGTTCAACTTATTGACGTCTCAATGGTCTTCGACTTCTTATAGACATTTCTATTTGTTTGTATGACGTTGTAATAATTGCATCGTCGCGTTTGGCAGGAAATGAAGAAAGAATGAAAAAAACAGCTGATAGACGCAAAAGATAAGAGAATGTTTATATTAGAATGATATGACTTTTTGAACTGATCTATATATATATATATATATATACACCTATACTTTGTTTCTTCATTTTCTTACCATTTCAAAGTCAAGACGAAAGGAGGAGTTTGGGCGCCGTGAGTCACCAATCGCCTTGGTAGTTCTTGCATTGCATTCCTGTCTTGCATGTGGTTGGCCAGTCACCGCGTAGAGAAAGGGATGTTCTGAGTGCAGTTTTTGTCTGGTCTGTCGCCGGCATCTTGGACCAGCTGTGTTTCGTTAAATGGTTCTCCAAAACGTTAATTTGTCGCATGTTTGAATTTGTATATGGTTGTTATTATTACTGTCATCATTGTTTTTGTCATTGTTGTTGTGTTTTTTGGTCTTCCTCCTCCTATTATTATTATCACTATTATCATTATTATGTTATTATTATTTTTGTTGTTATTGCTGTCATCATCATCATCATTATTCCAGTAGTTATTAAGAGGAGTGCGTGAACCGACCATGGTTAAATAATCTCGCAACTAACTAAACCGTTACACTCGTTAAACTCACAATAAACCGAACACTTATATCATCGCCTCTCATACGCTCCGACAATCGCATTTTCGGCGATGGATAGGCCTACAAACAAAGCCGAGCCGAAGACACCCCAAGAGCCACATCCGGAAGCCAAAGGAACCGGCGGCCCCCTTTGACAGCAGCGACCCGCCCGGATTTCCCGCGAACCGGTTGAATGAACCATGGCGAGGGTGCTCGGTAATGTCCGGTGTAATTGCTTAAGCAAGGGTTGGGGATTTCGGCCGTGGTGAGTGTGATAAAGTCGGGAGGGTTATTCAACTCTTTAGAAGGGGGAGGGGGATAGGGAGGGAGAGGGGGAGGGGGATGGGGATGGGGATAGGGAGGGAGAGGGAGAGCGAGAAGGGGAGGGAGGGAGAGGGAGAGCGAGAAGGGGAGGGAGAGGGAGAGGGAGAGCGAGAAGGGGAGGGAGAGGGAGAGGGAGAGCGAGAAGAGGAGGTAGAGGGAGAGCGAGAAGGGGAGGGAGAGGGAGAGGGAAAGGGAGAGCGAGAAGGGGAGGGGGAAGGAGAGGGAGAGGAAGAGGAAAGGAAAGAGAGAGAAAAAGAGAGAGGGAGAGGGAGAGGGTGATAGGCAGGCAGGAAGATAGTCAACAATCAGACAGGCAGAAGGATAGATAGACTGAATGGCAATCAGACAAAACAGACAAACGGAGAGCGAGCGGCGGGGAGGGAGGGAGAGCAGATGAAAGTCTGAAAGATAAATTCAATTCGCTTTCGCTGAAGTCAAAATGAAATTTCATCGGTCACTCATATTTGGAAATGGACCAGTATAGAGGAAAAAGAGGCGCCCGTAAAGCGAAAAAGAAAAAGAGGAAGGACAATTATGGGGGAAAAGTTGAAGCGAGAAGAAAATGAATATGAAGGACAGTAAGAACAGAAGGAGAGAAAGAAAAAAATATGAGTAGATAGACGAATAAGTAGAAAGAGAGAAAGACGGAAAAGGAGAAAGACAGAAAGACAAAGAAGGTAAAAGGCAGAAAGACAGACAAATGAGGAGAATTACAAAGACAAAAGGAAAAAGACAAATGATAGAGAGAGAAAGGCAGAGAAACAAAGAAGGAAA
>BOPN01000227.1:295000-297500 GCA_017312705.2 Penaeus japonicus
CGGTTGTACATGACTTTTTTCCTTAATTAGATATACGCATGCCTGTGCTATATCACATGTTGATTTTGCAACATGCATATTTCATCTGATTACACCAACATAACAAGCACTCCCCGACTAATGGCACAAGCCGAAGTCATGTTAAGCCGCATCACTTTTTTCCTCTTTTCCTTTTACTTTATCGTATGCCAATTACAAGATCCAAAGTGACATAGACGTCTTACGAGTTGATAAAGACGATAATGATTTGCACACATTACAAGGACCGAACAATTCACCTGCATGGACGTGCGGTCGGGGCGGGTTTCCGTGTCGCTAGGGGCGAGTTTTCCGTTCGTCGTCCGTGAGGTCTTAAGCCTTATGATCCTCGACGGTAAGCATCTAGTGTGTGCAATACGGGTGATCTTTCCCATCGCGAGTCGTGTGATTTTCGACCTTAGTGGTTCTCGATTTTGAGAATAATGAGGGAGTTTGGAGGAATGCAGAAAGAGCGAGAGAAAAATATTTACTATTCTTCATATTTCCCCCCTTTTTTTCTTTACATTTTTATTAACGTTTTCTTCGACTGTATTTCTGAGTCTGGTGTGATTTGCGAAGCTTTTAAGATACCTGTTGGAAGGCGCTGTCCTTAATGCTAGAGGAAATAATTTAAAAAGAGGAAGAAGAGTAGACAGACTCATATTTTTTCATTAAAATTTTGGTTTCTTCTTTTTATAGTGCTGGATTTTTTTAAAGGTATGAAATATTTGAATTATATATCGTTTTGTTATTTGATTTGATATTAACGAAAGTATTTAAATCGTAGATAAATATTTATTTGTATTTTATCTAGGAAAAATGATCAATTTCATTATTCATTTCCTTAAAGAAATGCCTTTTTATTTTATTGCTCGAACTAATTCAACCATTATGTTTTCCTCTTAAAGTTGCTTCAGATTGTTCATATATTGTAGTAATACACCGAACTAATGATTATGATAGGAATGAGGATAATAGTAATAATGGTGATATTTATAGTAATTATGATGAAGATACTAATGATGATAATGATAATGACAATAACAGTGATATTAATAATGATGATAAAGATTATAGTAATGATACTGAATATATCATCACTATTGTTATTACCATTACTATTATTTCCATCATCACCACCACCACACAACCATCCCTATCACTATCACCACTACCACCACCACCACACCACTACTATCACCACCATCACCACCACCACCACCACTCTACCATCATCACCACCACCACCACTCTACCATCATCACCACCACCACCACCATTTACCATCACCACCATCGCGTCCCCCACTCCTCCCAAACGGCAGCAATTAAAGTCGCCTTTGGTGCGCTCGGCCGGTGTTAAAGGGTTAAGTGTGACGTGTCCTTAGTCATCTTTGGACGGGGCGGATGGGCGGATGGGCGGCCGTCGGGCTGGGCGGCCGTCGCGTCGCGTCCACTTCGCAGGGGAGCTTCTCATCCCGAGGTCGTCGTGTTGTTGCTGCTGTTGTTGTCCTTTTGAAGGTTTTTTTTACTCGTTTGCGATTTTTTTGGGTTCTGTTTTTTTCCCCTTTTTTCTGATTTTGTTTTTCTTTATTGGTTGTTCTCTTGATTTTGCTTTGGGTTTAGCTCTGCTTTCTCTCTTTTTATCTCTCTCAATTTCTCTCTCTCTATCTCTCTATCTATCTATCTATCTCTATCTCTCTCAATTTATCTCACTATTTCTCTCTCTATTTCTCTCTCTATCTATCTATCTATCTATCTATCTATCTATCTATCTATGTATCTCTCTCTCTCTCTCTCTCTCTCTCTCTCTCTCTCTCTCTCTCTCTCTCTCTCTCTCTCTCTCTCTCTCTCTCTCTCTCTCTCTCTCTCTCTCTCTCTCTCTCTCTCTCTCTCTCTCTCTCTCTCTCTCTCCTTCCCTAGTTAATTAGCGTGTGTTTGCGGATCCTAATTAGGTCTTTGCGGTGGGGGAAGGGGGGGGTGGTGGTGGCAGGATAGGGGATAGGTGCGGGTTTGTCTATTTGTTTTGTTTATTTGTTTGATAGGTTTATGTGTTCGGTGGTGAAAATATTTTGTTGATCTTTGTTCCTTTAATTTTGGTTTTATTCAGTTTGAATTCCTTGGCGTGTTTTATTGGCATGTTACGTATTGTATTTTGATTTGTTATATTGTATATATTATGAGGGGGGTAGGGCATGGGGAGGGAGAGGGGAGGAGGAGAGGGAGAGGGAGGGAGAAGGAGGATAGGGAGAGAGAGGAGGGAGGGATAGAGGGAGAGAAAGAGAAAGAGAAAGACAAAGACAGAGAGAACGAAAGGAAGTTAAACAAAGAAAAAAAAAAGAACGAATGAGAAAGAAAGGAAGAAGACTCAGAGAGGGAGGAAGAGACAAGAAGGAGAAAAAAAGATAGAAAAAAAAGAATCAAGACATACATATAATTATAAAAAGAAAAAAATCACCCGATGATCAAGCTCGTCAAGGGAG
>BOPN01000227.1:302500-305000 GCA_017312705.2 Penaeus japonicus
TGAGGGATGAAAATGCACGTTGAAGATACTCATTGTAAGAGTAAACAAAAAAAGTTAGGAGAAAGTGGGACTTAAAAGTAGGGTAAATTCATTAAAAAAAGGAGGTATTTGGAGGAGGGAGACAGGAGGGATGAGAGAGGAGAGAGGAGAGAGAAGAGAGAAGAGATGAGGGAAGAAGAGAGAAGAAGAAGAAGAAGAAGAAGAAGAAGAAGAAGAAGAAGAAGAAGAAGAAGAAGAAGAAGAAGAAGAAGAAGAAGAAGAAGAAGAAGAAGAAGAAGAAAGAAGAAGAAAAAATATGAGGGAGAGAGAAAAGAAAAAAAAGAAGAAAAAAAATGGAAGAGAGAGAGAGAGAGAGAGAGAGAGAGAGAGAGAGAGAGAGAGAGAGAGAGAGAGAGCATGTGGAAAAGCTGTCAGCTTGTGTTGAAGTGTGAAAAGATACACTAACACAACAAACGATACACCTCCCCCTCCTCCTCCTCATTCTCTCTCCTCCCACTATCCTCCTTCCACCTCCCCCTCCGTCCCTCTCCCTGTCCCTCTCCCCCTACCCTCTCCCTGTCTCCCTACCCTCTCCCTGTCCTCCTTCCGTCTCCCCCTTCCCTCCCCCTCCCCCTCCCCCTCCTCTCCCTCTCCCTCCCCTGAGACAAATAGGGAAATGTCTGGGTGATGAGAGGAGACAAAGCCTCGGCCGTAGGAGGTGTGAGACGGGGGTGGGGTGGGGGTGGGGGGGACAAATGCAGAAATGTAGGTTGCATGAGTCCCTTGTTTGTCATTTGTTCATTTTGTTTATTAGATAATTGCTCATTGTCTATTCATTTGTGCAATGATTTTTTTTATTAGAATGATAGGTTTATAATTGATTTGTTATATATATATATATATATATATATATATATATATATATATATATATATATGTGTGTGTGTGTGTGTGTGTGTGTGTGTGTGTGTGTGTGTGTGTTTTGGGGGGTAGTTATATTGTGTACGTAATTGAAACTGATGATAAAGCCGATGATAATTACAATAATGATATTTTATTTTTCTGTGATGATGATGATAACATTGATAATGTTTATGCTTTTCATTTCTTTATTGATGTCTACATCGTCGGTATCATTATTTTCTACTTTTTCCCGCCTCCAAAGAAGCAGCCCTGCACACGCAAAAAAAAGAAGATAAAACAAGTATAAAGATATAAAAGTAAAAAAAAAAAAAAAAAAAAACGCTACAGGAGATGAAACACCAGCGAGGATTTCCCTTCGAGATAACTTTAATTCCTGGAGACGTCGGCGGAATCTTGAGGAGAAGGGAGGGAGGGGGAGGGAGAGGGAGTGGGAGTATCGAGATGGGAAGGTTGAGGTAGATATTATGAGGGGGAAGAAGTGAGGGAGAGATAAGGAGGGAAGGAAGAAAGGAAAGAAGGAGTAAAGGAAGAGGTCGAGGTCGAGGAACAGTAAGAGGAAGAGATAGCGGAAAGGGAAGTGGAAAGGAGGAGGAGTAGAAGGAAAAGAAACAACAAAACAGGGAAATGAAGAGCCAGGGTTGACAGATGGAAGGACTCAGGTGCCGCCAGAGGTGTGCGGGGGAAGCTATTATGTATTTTCGTCTCAGCTGTTACATGTGTCTCTCTGCTACTGTCGGTGCATATTTTTCTGCATTCTTTTGGGGGGTTAGATAAGAGACGGAGGAGAAGGAGATAAGGGAGGTGGAAGAGAAGTGATGAAGTGGAGGAGAGAGAATTAGGAAAGATAGTAAAGGGAGAGGAGGTGGAGGGAGAAGGAAAATGATAAGTGAAAGGAGAAGAGGTGGAGAAGGAAGAAGATTTAGGAGTGAAAAGGGGAGTTAGAGGAGTGAAAAGAGTTAGTAGTGAAGGTAGAGAAGAGGGGAAAAGAAAAGAAAAAAAAGAAGCTCAAGGAGGGAGGAAAATGCTGATTAGAAAGAGAAGAAGAGAAGAGAACCGAGAAGAAAAAAATATATAATAAAAATGTAAATAGAAAAGTGGGGATTAAAGTGAAGGATAGTGATTAAAAAAGGAAAGACTAGGAAGCCTATGATACCATTGTAATTACCAAACGCGGAGTGCTAGTCCGTAGAGTCTGCACACCAATTTCCTCCGGACCAAAGCTCCAGTATTTTGCCCGAGAAATTTGAGATGTAAAAAAAGAAAAAAGAAAATGGAAGAAGATATGTATTTTGGTTAAACAAATATGATAATTCTAAGCGAGTATGACTTATGAATACCAAATGAAGCTGATGGTATAGATGATATATAGGCGTCGCCCCTTTTGGCGTACGGGTGAGAAAGAGACGGTGAGAGAGACAAGGATTTTAGGAGATAGGACATTTGGAGAGAGACAAGGAGATGGATAGGAAGGTCATGATAGGGAGTGGGTAGGAGAGTAGGAGGAAGAGAAGGATCACTAGAAATTCTGAATATATGTCCGAAGGTATATACTAATATGTATGTATATATGTGCATATATATATATATATATATATAT
>BOPN01000227.1:312500-317500 GCA_017312705.2 Penaeus japonicus
AAAGGTCACTACACTTTCATTTTTTCCTTTGCTCTACCTGGCACCCCCCCCCCCCAACCTCAACCAAGCCCCAGTAAGTCGTCCGGTGCCATGCGTCCGTGGCATCTCTGCCTCATGCCATAGGGGTGTGCCATACGGAACTACCTCGGCGACATGGTAGATCGGGGCGGTGATTTTCGTATGGGGGAGAGACAGAAATAAGGTGGCAGGAGGGGTGGGGAGGGGAGAGGGGAGGGCAGGGAGGGAAAGGGAAAGGAAAAGGAAAGGAAAGGAAGGGAGGGAAAAGGGGAGAAGGAGATAAAAGAAAGATAAATCGGGAAAGCGGGATAGGAGAAAGGAAAGAAGGATAAAATGGGACAAGGAGGAGGGAAGGAAGGAAAAAGAAAAAGAGAGAAGAGGGTAAGAAAGAGAAAAAAAGAGACAGAAGCGGAGAGGATAAGGAAAAAAAATGAGATGAAGGAAGAAAGAGCAGCAAGGAAATGGTAAGACGGAAAAGAAGTAAGAGTGGAACAGGAAAAAGAGGGAGGAGAGAAAGAGTAAGAAATATTGACGGGAGAAAGACGGAAGCATGATTGAAAGAGACAAAGGAGAAAAAGAAAATAGCATTGAAGAAAGAATGATTAAAAAACATTGTACAAATATTACCAGAAAAAGAAAAGAGAAATAAATAAGGGAAAGACTAAAGGGAAAGAGGGTTAGGGGAGGGGGAGGGGAGAAAGACCAATACAGAGAGGCAGAAGAAGTGGGGAAGGAGGAGGCGAAGTGGTATGACAGGAAAAGGGGAAAAGAGGAAAAGAAAAGAGGAGTAATGATGTTTGTATCGATCGCAGGGAAGAGGAAAACGGATGATATTGGGGAATTGATTTTATAATTAGAGGGGACGGAATGGTGCTGGCGGCCGGTCGCATTGCTAACGATTATAACTACTAGAATTTACAAATATACAGCCACCCAAAAGAGAAAGAAAATCGTAACGTTTTCTGAAGAGCAGAGGGCGTGCGTCCGTCCTTGGTGACACCGACAAGAATAAAAGGAAGAAGAAAAAGCAATATGAAAAAAACAATACCGACTGTCGAGTCAGGAATTGAGGTCAGGAATCTCTTCTCAAGGGCCGGGAGAGACGGCGGGTTCCGGCCGCGAGAATTGCCTTTGTGTATGCGTGTGTGTGTGTGTGTGTGTGTGTGTGTGTGTGTGTGTGTGTGTGTGTGTGTGTGTGTGTGTGTGTGTGTGTGTGTGTGTGTGTGTGTCTCTTTCTTCTTTTTAATTTTGGTTTTCTTCTGTTTTTTGTCTATTCTTCTTCCTCTTGTTCTTCGTCTCTTCTTCGTTTCTTCCTCTTCTTCTTCTTCCTCGTCTCTTCTTTTTCTTCTTCATCTCCTTCTTCTTCATACCCTCCTTCCTTTTTTCCGTTGGATTCCACATCATCTCACATTTGTCGACGTGGCCCGATTCTTATATTCTTTGCTATTTTCCCCGTCTATTAGAATTATCCAAGCGTCTCATGTGTGTTTTCAATTTGATTATTTTTCTTCGTCTTCGTCTTTTTTTTTCTTTTCTTTTTTTATCTTGGAAGAATCCGAAAGCTATTCCCGAGAATATGAAGTTCCGAAGTTTTCTCAATACGTCTGGTGCATCTGCATAGCTCGTGTGTCCAACGTCTTGGAAGATGGGGGTGGGGGTGGGGGTGGGGGTGGGGGTAGGGGGGGGGTGGGGGTGGGGGGAGAGATAAGGAGGATGGGGGGGTGGAGGGGAAGGAAAGGGGAAGAGGGGAGCGGGAGAAGGAAAAGGGAAGGAAGAAGGAAGGTGGAAGGAAGGAGGAAGGAAAAGGAAAGTGGGGAAGAAAGGGGAAGAGAAGAAGAGAGTGAGGAAATAGGAAGAGGATGAAAGGGGAGAAGAGAGAGAGCGTAAAGTGGGATGATTCGAGGAGGGAGGGGGGAGAAGGAGATTGGAGAAGAATAGGAAATATGAAAAGGGAGGGGAAAGGGGGAGGAGAAAGATAATGGCAGGAAAGAGAGAATTGAAAAAGAAAGGAAGGGGAAGAAAGATAGAAGAAGGAGGGAGGCGGTAGAAGGGAAAGAAAAGAAAGATGGCGGGAGAGGGGGGATGAAGAACAAAAACGACCATAGAAAGAGTTGAAGGGGGAATGGGGACGAGTGGTGGGGGTGGAGGAAGGAATCTTAAGCCCTATCCTTGGGGAGATTTCCTTTGAGATGTCGGATTGGCCAGTCTGATTGGATCCTTTTGCTCCAGACACTCTCTGAAATGCCTCCAGGTGTGCGGGTAGGGGGAGGGGGAAGGTTAGGAGAAGGGGAGGAGGAGAAGGAAGAGCAGGATATGTAGGAGAAGAGGGGGTGGGGGGAGAAGGAAGGTTAAGATAAGTGGAAGGGGGTTAGAAGGAGGGGTAGGAGAAGGGGAAAAAGAATGGGTATTAGAAAGGGGAGAAGAAGGTAATGTAGGAAAGGGGAGGATAAGGTAGGGAGAAAGGGGCTATGGGAGAAGAGAAAGAAGGGAAGGGTTGGTAAGAGGAAAAGGAGGGAGGGAGAGGAAAGGGGGGTGAGAAGATAGGATTAGAAAAGAGGGGGTTGAAGGTGAAGGGGCAGAGACGTAGAACATGGAAGGTTGAAAGGTGTCATTATTGTTTTGGCTTCCCTCGCCTTCTAGTGGGAGTTGTATATATAATTTTTGTTCGTTTTTTTCTTCTTTTATTTTCTTCGTCTGTCTATTTTCCTCGAAAGAAAACTTGAGAGAGAGATGAAAAGAGAAGGGAAGAGATAATAAGAAACAAAATGTTATGAAGAGAACGAGAGAAATTCAGAATGAAGGAGATAGGAGACGTATGAATGATGGATGTATCAGAGAGAAATCAACGACCAGTAAATCACCGTGCACGCAAAACGCCCAGGGGAAAAGAGAAAGATTTCCCTGAAGAACAAATGATCCTTCCCTCCACCCCTTCTCCCCACCCCGCCCCACCCCTTCCCCCCATCTCCCTTCCCTCTGTGCTCAACCCTTTCCCTCTGCTCCTCACCCTCCATCCTCTTCTCCCCCTCCCTTATTTTTTAACTTTCCCCCTATTTCTCAGCTCCCTCTTTGTCCTTCTCCCTTCCCCTCTCTCTTTTCTTTCATTTCCGCATTCTTTTGTCCTTCATAGTATTCTTACGTAGTTCTTGCCCCCTCCTCTTCTTCCTCTTCCTCCCACATCTTCCTCCCCCACCTCTTATTTCTCCTCCTTCCTCTTCCTCCCCCACCTCTTCCTCATCCTTCCTCTTCCTCCCCCACCTCTTCCTCATCCTTCCTCCCCTCCCCCCCCTCCCCCCCCCTCCCCTCCCCTCCCCTCCCCTCCCCTCCCCTCCCCCCTATACATTCTTGGAGCGTGAAGTTCCCCGCCGCTCCGTGTAGAAAGCGACACCCCGCCGCGCCGAGCATGGGAAAAAAGTCCGGTTTCGTGAAGTGATGTAGTGGTTAAAGGTGGTTGGTGGTTGCTTGTTGTTGGGGAAAGTGGTGGTAGCGGTGGTAGTGATGATGGGGGAGTGTTGGTAGTGATGGAAATAGTAGTGATGTTGGTAGACATGGTGGGGTCGTTGGTAGTGGTAATAGCGGTGGCAGAGATGATGTTTGTGATGGTGATGATAAGGGTGTTGGTAGCGGTGTGGTGGCACTGGAGATGTTAACAAGAATTCGGTACCTCTCGTCCGTAAAACAAAAAGTAAATTCGCCTAAAGTCACCTATAAGGCACAACAAAACACAAACACCCACGCACGTAAACAACAACACCAACAACAAAAAACAAAGGAATGCTACATCCCCAAGCATCACAAGTCAAGGTAGGCGAGACAAGAGCTCATTAGCGGCCCTCGCGGAGACTCGGAGAAACGAGCTGAAAATCGTGTTGAATGGGCCGTTGACAC
The DNA here is from genome assembly GCA_017312705.2 of Penaeus japonicus. Lineage (NCBI taxonomy): Eukaryota > Metazoa > Arthropoda > Malacostraca > Decapoda > Penaeidae > Penaeus > Penaeus japonicus. The sequence goes on from BOPN01000227.1 coordinate 316,407, forward strand.
GAGCTGCGGATTAAAAATAGGTGACGGAGGAGGGGTGATGAGTGACGTCATTGTGTGAGGGAGGGAGGGAGGGTGGGAGGGTGAGTGGGTTGGTGGGAGGGAGGGAGGGAGGGAGGGAGGGAAGGTGGGTGGGTTTGTGGGAGGGAGGGATGGCGGGTGGATGGGTTGGGAGGGAAGGTGGGTGGGTGGGTGGATGGGAGGGAGGGTGGGTGGGTGGATGGGTTGGGAGGGAGGGAGGGAGGGAGGGAGGGAGGGAGGGAGGGAGGGAGGGAGGGAGAGAGGGAGGGAGGGAAAAGAGAGGGAAAGGGATGAGACAAATAGACACATACATACAAACAGAATAAGCCTGGGAGCATAACCAGGCTGTCTCTTATTTGTTTCACGCAGTTCCCTGGTGTTTTTAGGGCTGTGTGGTGTTAATCAACACGACTGGAAAAGTAGAAACACGAACTGGCACACACGCGCTCGCCTATTTCGCTTGTTTTGATAATGAATGCACTTGTGCACATTTCCCAATGTCATGATGTACAAGAAGCTGTATGACGTACAGGTTATTCAGTAATATCTGGTTTTGGCTTTATGAGAAGAGAAGGGTTTCCCCCCCTCTGGGCTTGCGCTACCGACATGTGGTTGACGTGACTAGCCTCGCCTCATCTCGTCCCCGTTTGGCTCGCGTGGATGGTGCAAGACTACACAAGCCTCGTTCCTGGAGTCCGACACCGTGACGCTATGACACACAGCGAGCAAGGAGCGAGCGCGGCCTCCATCATGATGCTGTGTTATAAAAAGCACGCATGCACAAGCACGTTCATGTGAATGTATTTGCGCACGCATGCACAACGCATATGCCCACGCACATTCACGCAGGCACGCACACTCACGCAGGCACGCACACTCACACTGGCACGCACATGCACACTCACACTGGCAAGCATACGCACACTCACGCAGGCACGTACACGCACACGGACTCACACACTCACACACACACACTCACTCACACACTCACACACACTCACTCACTCACTCACTCACTCACTCACTCACTCACTCACTCACTCACAACGCCCCCTCCCCTGACACATCCACACGCA
>BOPN01000227.1:337500-350000 GCA_017312705.2 Penaeus japonicus
TCTCTCGGCGCCGGGGGGTCTGCACACTGGCGCTTTCTCTCTCTCTCTCTCTCTCTCTCTCTCTCTCTCTCTCTCTCTCTCTCTCTCTCTCTCTCTCTCTCTCTCTCTCTCTCTCTCTCTCTCTCTCTCTCTCTCTCTCTCTCTCTCTCTCTCTCTCTCTCTCTCTCTCTCTCTTTTTCTCTCTCTTTCTCTCTCGTTCTCTCTCTCTTTCCCTCTCGTTCTCTCTCTCTTTCCCTTCATCCCTCGACTTTCCACTCTCTTCCCTTCTCCACCTTCTTCCCCCTCCCTCCCTTCCTCCCTCCGTAGCCGACTGCATAGCATGGCCTTGAAGGATGTGCGACCAGCTGATCTGCGAAGGCCATTTATAGCAGCCGGTCGCTCGCTCGCCCACCGGTCCGGCACGCCCCTTTTAAGGAGGCCGCTGTCGCCGTCGCCATCTCGTTGCAGTCTAGTCTGTATGGTAGCAGTGAGGGGCACTGGGTATGCATCTCGGTTCTGTCTTCCTTTGGTCCCTTGCCCCTTCCTTCCTCCCTCACTCCTTTTCCGGGCATCTCCTCCCCTCCTCTCTCTCGTCTACGCCCGTCATCCCTCCCCTCTCACCCATACCCTCAGTCTGTATGGTATCAGTGAGGGGCACTGGGTATGCATCTCGGTTCTGTCTTCCTTTGGTCCCTTGCCCCTTCCTTCCTCCCCCACTCCCTTTCCGGGCGCCTCTTCCCCTCCTCTCTCTCGTCTACGCCCGTCATCCCTCCCCTCTCCCCTCTCGCCCATACCCTCAGTCTGTATGGTGGCAGTGAGGGGCATTGGGTATGTCTTTTAGTTCTGTCTTCCTTTGGTCTCTTGCCCCTCCCCTCCCCTATCCTCTCTTCCTTCTCGCCCATACCATCACCTATAGTAACTTTACCCCTCTCCCTCTTCCCCCCTCTCCCCCTCCCCCTCCCCGTTGCCTTTTGCTCGGCCGGGTTCTTCGAGTTTTTGATTGGCTGACAAGGAAGGTGTTGTCCCTCTTCCGATGTTGTGATTGGTGCCTTTTGGGGGTGACACTTGGCATATATTGGTTCTTTCTTTCTTTCTTTCTTTTGGGTTTTCTTTTGGTTATAGAGTTAGATGATACTTGTTTACAACTGTGCTGTTGCCGTTTTTCTCGTTTTCTCGTTTTGCGTTTTCTGACTTTATTTTTTTTGCTTATGTGTTTTTGCAGTGTTATGTATGTTGTCTTATTTGTCTGTTTTTTATGTCTTTCTTCTTGACTCCCTTATTTATCTTTCATATTTTCCTTTCTTTGTTCAAATCTTGGTTTCTTTTTCTTTCAATATCTATCTTCGTCTGGTGAGAAAACCGTATACATGACACATACATCCATATATATATATGTGTGTGTGCGTGGGTGCATATACGGCAATAATAACTGCCTCAACTACATGCCACGCCCATATTATATTTTTATGTATTTTATATATAGTTTCTCGATCATATTTATACTCATCATTCTACATCATTTTATATTTATTTACTTTTTTATATTTCCTCGCCCTTAATTACCCTTATGTTAAATTATAATGGAATCAATTCGTCAAGACAAAGTGCTTAGTCATAGGAGCAACGACTCCCAGTGTTTTCATAGGATTCTCACCCTTATGAAGCCGAGAGAGCACGTGTTAGGGTGTCATCTGTCGGATTTCTTCAGGTCTCCCTCCTCGCCGGTCGGAGGTCCAGGGGAAGGGGTGAGGAGTGGGGGGGGGGCTAGGATGCATTCAGGTTGGATTCTTACTACTGTGGCCGGTTTGCATTTACTGTTGTTATTAGTTTTGTTCTTGTATTGATTGTATTGTTATTGATATTGTTATTACTTTAAAATCAATACTGCTATGATTAGCATTGCATTTCCGCTACTATTATTACTAATGCTAAACTGATATTGATACTAGCGCTACGCCAATTCAAATAGGCCTACTAGGAATGCTCCGGTACTACCACTAATACTGCTACTGATGCTATGACTATTACCCCCACAACGCCTTCAACTGTCACTGCTACGGTTACTTCTAAACCTGGACTACAACTCCCACGACTACACCTACCATGACTACACCTACCACGGTCACTATCACCGCGGCTACTGCTACCTCGATTGTCGCCACATCAACGGCTTCCTCCTGTCCCCCCCCCCTCCTCCTCCTTCTTTTTTCTTCTTCTTCTCATTATTATTATTTTATTCCTCCTCCTCCTCCTTTTTTCTTCTCCTTCTTCTTCTTTTTATTATTATTATCATTATTATTATTATTATTATTATTATTATTATTCCCTCCTCCTTTCACCCCTCCTCCTCCTCCTCCTCCTCCTCCTCCTCCTCCTCCTCCTCCACGTACATACACACACCTTCGGACGTCAGCCCTCACGAGGGATACGTACCTCAGATCTTCACCCCCCTATGCCCCCAGAGGGACTCCTCCCCATACCACTACGATTGACCCCCCCCCTCAACTCCTACCTGAAGGATGCATGAAACGGGTTCCTTGAGGTCGTAAGGCTGGCGGTTTGAGAGGCAGAAAGGGGATCCCTTGGTATGTGTTACGTTTGATGTGTTGTATGGTGTCGTGTTGTATTCACTTGATGTTACCACTTTCTCTCTCTTTTTCTTCTTTTCTCTACTCCTGTCTTCTCCTCTTTTCTGTCTCTCTCTCTCTTCTCTCTCTCTCTCTCTCTCTCTCTCTCTTTCTCTCTCTCTCTTCTCTCTCTCTCTCTCTCTCTCTCTTCTCTCTCGTTTACTCTCTCTCTCTTCTCTCCTCTCCTCTCCTCTCCTCTTCTCTCCTCTCCTCTCTCGCATTCTCTCTCGTTTTCTCTCTCTTCTCTTCTCTTCTCTCCTCTCTCGCATTCTTCTCTCTCTCCTCTCCTCTCCTCTCCTCTCTCGCATTCTCCCTCGTTTTCTCTTTCTCTCTCTTCTCTTCTCTTCTCTCCTCTCTTGTATTCTCCCTCGTTTTCTCTCTCTCTCTCCCTCTCCCTCCCTCCCTCCCTCCCTCCCTCCCTCCCTCCCTCTCCCCTCTTTTTTCACCTCTCTCAATCTCAATCTATTTCTCCTCCTCCCCTTCTCTCAAATTTATCCACCCTATCAATGAAATTAATAAATAAGTAATCACAATAATAAGATAAAAGATCAAACAAAAGCGCCCAGTCGCCCCGTGAGAGCGACTGTCTGGTCGCAAGAAGTCAAGAAGTCGTAGATGTTGAGGGTTGAGTGACGACATCCACACCCAAATGCCTACCCCCCCCCCCCCCCCCCCCCACACACACACACCGCCAACGCCCGACTCGAGGCGCTTATGCTCAACAAATGCATTTCTTTGGGTTGGGAGAGGCAGGGAGGGAGAGGGAGGAGGGAGGGAAGGAGGGAAGGTGGGGGGGAGGGAGGATGGGAGGGAAGGGAGGGAACGAAGGAGGGAGGGAAGGGGAGGGTGGGAGGGAAGGAAGGGAGAGGGAGGGAGGGAAGGAAGGAAGGAGGGAGGGAAGGAGGAAGGTGGAGGGGAGGGAGGGTGGGAGGGAGGGAGAGGGAGGGAGGGAGGGAAGGAAGGAAGGAAGGAAGGAAGGAAGGAAGGGAGGTAGGAAGGAAGGAAGGAAGGAAGGAAGGAAGGAAGGAAGGAGGGAAGGAAGGAGGGAGGGAGGGAAGGAGGAAGGGGGGAGGGAGGGAGGGAGAGGGGACGGAAGGAGGGAGGGAGGGAGGGAGATAGATTTTTTATTTCAGTAGTTTACAAGCCCTGCAAAGTACCAGGGAATAATGTCAAAACATCTACCTAAGCTGGCTGCACTGTAGTACTCACCTTATATGGTAACTGAAGTCATAAACGACGCACACACACACACACACACACACACACACACACACACACACACACACACACACACACACACACACACACACACACACACACACACACACACACACACACACACACAATCGTAGTTATGTGTGTTCGAATTTCTTCGTTCTTACACCGAACATAGACATTGTTCCGACCCAGTTTTAATTCTAGGGCTGCTTTAGATTTGATAAAAGGTGCCATCTGTAGGACTTGGGACACCCAACGGCATTTGCCTCCATGCGTCTCTAGCTTTGTATCCCTTTTCAGATATGCACATAATGGCAAAGCGATAGCGCTGCTATAGACCCGTTATCATATACCGAGCTGTCCATCGCGGTCAGAAAGGGAAAATTGACCAGAGAGGACATGGTTCAAACAGGTGTCCTGATGTCAGGTCATTCGCCAAACGCCTCGCGCGCAAACCCCGCTTATTTTCGTAGGATGTGTCCAGTAGATAGACCGTACAGAAATTCTCCGTTCTTACACCTTACATAGATATTGTTCCGATCAAGTATTTATTAAAGGGCTCTTTTAATGTCGTTAAAAGGTACCCATATTTGATTTGGTTGTCTCTCTGCTTTCTTCTTTTTACGTTGAGAGACTCTCTATCACAAACCGAGATAACTGAGGTCAGATCATTCGCCAAATCGTCATACTCACAAACCTCACTTATTTGCATACGATGTGGTCAATATACAGATGGCATACATTCCTCATATAACTGCATATTTACCTGGCATGAATTCACTAATGTTTTTGTCACTACTTCCATTGTAAGTCAGTAGATATGATATGGACTCCAATGGTTCGCTCTAGCCCGAAAGCAGCTGAAGTACAGGCAAGAGCAAGGTCCATTAACCTGGGCCCCTGGCAAGCGAGAGCTGGCTGTTGTGGACGTCAACCTCCGTGCAACAGTACCCTAAGTGGTTCGCTGTAGCATTCTAGGAGGTAGCGGCAGGGGAGGTTGGCCCTTCGAAGCAACACTTATGCAGAATTCTTTAATCAGCAAGAATGGGTCTAGGATTAGGTACACTGCAATCACACCATATACTTAATGCTGTTTCACCCTGTCGTTGGGAGAGAAAGAGTGAGTGACAGGGAGAAGAAAGGGGGAGAAAACGCGAAGGAGTGAAAGGCACATTCAAAGGCAGATACAAAGACAAAGAGAGGGGGAAGGGGGGGGGTGGGGGGAGAAGAGAGGTAAGGAAGCAGGGTGTATCATGGGACTGGTTCGTGGCTTTGGAGAAGCGGAGGCAGGGTTGGAGCGGGAGCTGCCGAAGATGCTCATGGGGGAAAGGGAGAAAGGGAGGACGAAAAGGTGGAAAGGGTGAGGAAAAGAGGACTAGATAGTGGAACAGATAAGCAGACTGAGAGACAGAAAGAAACACAGACACAGACATAGGCAGACAGAGACAGAACTAAATATCAAGTACATAGGAGACTGAGCAGTGGAGCAAATTAATCCCAACCGGTCTGCCTGCCTTTGTGGTCACCAGAAGATATAAGATATTTCAAGAGTATTTTTTTTCTCTTTCCATCCCCCTCTACCTTAGTATATAAGTAAATATAAAAAACATTATGGATAATGATGGTAATAATGTTAATGGTAGTGATAGTGGTGTTGATGATTATATTAATAATAATATTAATAATTGTGATGATTACTGGTAATGCTGCTGATGATAATGTCGTTGATGAGGATAATGATACTGATAATAATAATGGTAAATGATATTGATGATGATAATAACAATAATAACGATAGAACCAATAAGCACTGATAATTAAAATAACAATAGCGTTAAGGATGATGATAATAACGGTTAAAAAACAAATGGCTCAAAAGTTTTCGCTGAGTTTCATGCAACTTAGCGCGTGCATTCGAACACCGAAGTGTGTACTGCGCTCCGTAGGGGACGGGCGCGTGTACTAATGTTTATTGCTTAGGTTATCTAACTGTTGACGTGGGTGACGCGGGGCGGGGCGTTGATCGTAGGGTCGCGGGCGCAAGCTGATACCGCCTTGTTTTGATGTGTGTGTGGGGGGGGGGGGGGTAAGAGGGGAGGAGGTATGTGTGTGTTTATGTGATTGTTTATGTTTGTGGTTGGGGGATGGGGGTAGGGTGCGATGAGGAACATGTGTTTTTTTATATATCGTAAGAATTTTTTGTGTAGTTTTTTTGTTTGTTTTGGCTCTAATTTTTTTTTCCCCTTTTTCACTGGGGTAGGTCTGTGTATTTATCCTGTTTTGATGTGGGTGTGAAGAAGAAAAGGTAAGAAAAGGAGAAGACGCAAAAACAAGAACATGAAGAATAAGATAAATATAAAGATGAATATGATGAAGGAGGAGCTAAAGAAAAGAAGAAAAAAAGTGGAAATATAAATCGAACAGTAGTAAGAAGAAAATAAAGAAACGTGGAATTCAAATGATAACCTTTTTGACTGCTACAAGGTCACTTCTAGAGGACGAGGGTACTCGAGCGAGCGAGAGAGGGAGAGAGAGAGAGAGAGAGAGAGAGAGAGAGAGAGAGAGAGAGAGAGAGAGAGAGAGAGAGAGAGAGAGAGAGAGAGAGAGAGAGAGAGAGAGAGAGAGAGAGAGAGAGAGAGAGAGAGAGAGAGAGAGAGAGAGAGAGAGAGGAAGAGGGAAGAGGGAAAGGGAAAGGGAAAGGGAAAGGAAGAGGAAGAGGAAGAGGAAGAGGAAGAGGAAGAGAGAAAGAGAAAGAGAAAGAGAAAGAGAAAGAAAAAGAAAGACGAAAGGTGTAGTAAGTATGAGTGAGTGAATAAGGGAATGATTGAGAGGTAGAAGGACGTTTTTGGAAACGCATACATACACAAGATTGTATATGAATATGCATGACTAATCATGTATATATATATGTATATATATATATATATATATATATATATATATATACATATATACATATATATGGATATATGTATAAATATAAAAAGTCATATATGAATATATCTATATATTCTCTTATCTATATTTAAAAATTGTGTGTGTGTATGTGTTTGTGCACACACACACACACACACACACACACACACACACACACACACACACACACACACACACACACACACACACACACACACACATATGTGTGTGTGTATGTACATGTGTATATATATGTATATGTATATATATGAATATATAAATATATATATATGCTCTCCTCTCCTCTCTTCCCTTCTCTCCATCTGCCCCTTTCCCTTCCTCCTCTTCTTCTTTGGTATTCGACACCCTTTTTTGTACCAAGTGGGAAGAGAGGGAGAGAGAGAGAGAGAGAGAGAGAGAGAGAGAGAGAGAGAGAGAGAGAGAGAGAGAGAGAGAGAAAGAGAAAGAAAGAGAAATAAAGAGAGAAAGAAAGTTCCTGAGTGAGTATGTAATATCAACCGAAAATTAGAAACGAGGGCACCCCCCCCCCACTTTTATCGAGACATCCGACAGACCCTAATGGCTGGACTCGATTGGAGAATGTAAATAAGCGTTGAGCTCCTGTTTGTATACTTGTGTCTCACGTGGAGAGGGATGGATGGGTGGATGAATGGATGGATGGATGGATGGATGGTTTGTTGGTTACTAGTTAGTTGGTTGGGTGGTTAGTTGGAGGGTAGGAATGAAGGAAAGGGAGAGGGAGAAGGAAAAGGAAAAGGAGAACGAAATAGGAGAAAGAGGGAGTCTAAAGAGATCTATGGCCGGAGAGGAAGAAAAAGGAGATATGAAGGTCGAAGGAGAGAGGAGAGGGAGAAGGAGGGAGGGGAGTGGGGGGGGAGGAGAGGTTTCATAAGGTCTTGATTTCAAGAATTACGTAAACGGCATTTGTCGCTTGTGAAATGAAGGTACATTTGGGTGTGTTTGTGTAAGAATGTGTGAGAGAGAGAGAGAGAGCGAGAGAGAAAGTGAGAGAGTGAAAGAGTAAGAGAGAGAGATACCGAAGTAGAAATATTAAAGAGAATCACGGCACGGCGCAAAAGGCATATCATGACACCACGTCAAGAGGGGGAGGAGCTAGGTAGGAGGGTAAATAGGGGTACTATGGGGGAAGGGGAGGGGGGTGTCAAGGTGGTACGGATGTTGTCCTGTATGTTAATTCATGGAAGGGGAAGGGGAGGGGGAGGGGGAGGGGGAGACGAATGATTATTTGGGGGAAGGGGAGGGGGGAGGGGAGAGGAATAAGTTTATAGGGAGAGGTAGAAGAGGGAGGTGGGAGGGAGGGAGATAAAGGATTCTGATAGAGGAAGGGGAGACTAAGTCTACTGAGGAAGAAGAGGAAGGGGTATATGTATGAGTGTTGGGGGAGGGGGAGGTGAGTACGTCTGTGGAGGAAGGAAGGGAGGGGGAGCTTATAGGAGGGGGGAGGAGAGAGAAAGAGAGAGAGAGAGAGAGAGAGAGAGAGAGAGAGAGAGAGAGAGGGAGGCAATGAAGTGAGAGAGAGAGAATGAAAGAGAGAGAGAGCGAGAGTGAGAGAAAGAAAGAAAGAAAGAGAGGGAGAGGGAGAGGGAGAGGGAGAGGGAGAGGGAGAGGGAGAGGGAGAGGGAGAGGGAGAGGGAGAGGGAGAGAGAGAGAGAGAGAGAGAGAGAGAGAGAGAGAGAGAGAGAGAGAGAGAGAGAGAGAGAGAGAGAGAGAGAGAGAGAGAGAGAGAGAGAGAGAGAGAGAGAGAGAGAGAGAGAGAGAGAGAGAATGAGATAGAGAGAAAAAAATGGGTAGGGGGTGTTTGAGTGCATAATTTGACATTGGAAATACCAACGGTAATATTAACCAATCTTATTTAATTTTAGTCGCTGTTATATTTTTTGCATTGTGAATTACGCAACAAATATGCAAAAGGGTTGCATTAAGAATACTGTGCAACACATGTTAAAGATTCCGTAAACAAGTTAACTATTGGGTTTTGGTCGCCGATTCTTTTTATGTTAGTTTAGAAAGGATTTTAAAAACAATTTAACATACCTTACGTTAATTGTCGTTTTAGTTACCCTTTCTGATTCTGTAGACTTTATAGTTAGTTGTTCTTCCTCTTGGTCAAAGCAGTCGTTTCGCAATTCCAGAGCGCAAAAGCTTGTTGAGATGTCGAGTATCCTTCGGTCGTTAGGCGCAGCTGGTCGTTCTAACTAGCCGTTTGACAACGCAGGAATGTGTTTGGCGAGCATCTGTGCGTGTGTTCTGGCTTATCGAGAATTCGCTGGAAGAGTTACCATCTGCTTGAGCTGTTGTCAGGTCGCATGAACTACTTGACCGCCATTTGTCCTCAGGGGGCGTAGAGGGGGGCGAATTTCGAGTTGCGAAGTGCGTGTGCTTGTGCACTTTGTGCAGTGTGCATGCCTCTCGTCGGTTTCTGTGCGTGTGTGTGAACTTCAATTCTTTGGAAATAATGTGCTGCGCGTGCTTTTGCAGAATCGGTATCATGTATGTGGAGCAAATGAACAGGCAAGCACGGCTTGTTTTATCTCGTGAGTGTAAACACCAGTGAAATTAAATGGGACAAAAACAACTGATTCGTGACGATGGAGAATAGTGTGAACTCGTCCTTCATCTGGCATGACGCGCGGACTTATATGTAAGGATGGCGACTCCCTCTGACCATCGCCTCACCAGTCAAGCAGCTGCCTCGAGTGAGGGTGCACTCGCGGTCGACTCGCTCCCGTCTACCTCAGCTGACACGTTACCTGTTAGATACTCGTGATCGTGAAAGACACCTTCCCTCGCACTCTGGTTGTTGCTTTCGTTTCTGCTGTCGTGGACGAAAGAGAATTCCGAAGGTTTGTGAATCTGCGGTAGAAGATTTGACAAAGAATATTATCCACCTCCGCTGTTCTTCTGCCTCGCTCTCGCAAGATGTCCGGCTACTCGAGGAGGCAGTGGGTCACCCTCGTGACCTTCAGCGTCGCCCAGTTCTTCAACGCGGTGTGCGTGTCTCTCCAGGCGCCCTTCTACCCGGCGGAGGCAGAACGCAAGGGCGCCACGGCCACGCAGTACGGCCTGGTCTTCGGCATCTTCGAGCTGACGGTGTTCCTGGTGAGTCCCATCTACGGCAAGTTCCTCAACCGCTGGGGCGCCAAGCTGATCAACAACGCCGGCATCGTCACCGTGTCCATCATGTGCATCCTGTTCGGCCTGCTGGACCGGGTCGAGGACACGAGCACCTTCATCGGCCTCTCCTTCGCCGTCAGGATCGTGGAGGCGTGTGGCAACGCCGCCTTCGTCACCTCCGCCTTCAGCATCATCGCCAAGGAGTTCCCTAAGAACGTCGGGTCGGCGTTCGCCACGATGGAGACGTTCTTCGGCCTGGGGCTCATCGCGGGCCCGACGGTGGGCGGGGCGCTGTACGAGTTGGGCGGCTACTTTTTGCCTTTCGTCTCCTGCGGTTGCGTGCTGCTCTGCGCCGCCACTGTCACCTGCTGCCTCCTACCGAAAGAGGAGTCGGAGGGCAATGGTGACTCTGAGAACAGCGGCGGACAGCTGCTGGCCGCCCTCCGCCTGCCCAGCATCCTGCTGGCCGCCTTCGCCATCATGGCCGCCTCCTTCAGCATCGGCTTCCTGCAGGCCACACTGGAGCCCCACCTGCGGCCGCTGAAGCTGTCGCCGCTGCAAATGGGACTCATGTTCGTGCTCAACGGCGCCACCTACGCCCTCTCGGCGCCCTGCTGGGGCTGGCTCTGCGACAAGAAGTTGTCCCCGCGGGGCGTGACCGCCTTCGGAGCCGTCGTCGTCGTCGTTGCCTTCACTTTCGTCGGGCCGATGCCCTTCCTGCCCTTGGACACGTCGCTGCCCCTGTGCATTGGGTCCCTGGTCGTTCATGGCATCGGCTTCGGGGCGGAGCTGGTGGCGACCTTCAGCGGCGCCCACCGCGACGCCATTGCCCACGGCTTCCCCGACGACCTCAGCACCTACGGCCTTATCTCAGGGATTTGGACGTCCACTTTCGCCCTCGGATGCTTCGTCGGGCCCTCCGTCGGGGGCGTTCTTCTCGATAACATCGGGTTCAAGTGGGCGACGGTGGTGGTGGCGGTGCTGCACGCGCTCGTCGCCATCGTCACAGCGCTGTTCGTGTGCACGGGCATCGGCAGGACGCCTGCGTCGCCCCTCGGCGTCAACGGCTCGCTCTCCAAGACAGAGGAGGAGAAGCGGCGTCTCCTCGGCAGCCAGGAGGCCGACGTCGACTCGACCTACGGCAGCGCGGGTTCGTCTCAAGAGTACCAGCCCATTTAGTGCGCACCTGAACGGACGTCGAAGGACAAGTACCGCTACCGAGAGGCAGGAGGCAGGCAGGGAAAATGAACTCGCCTTGTAGGAACGGGAGTTTGTCTGCGTGCTAGATGGACGGTGCTCCTGCGTGTCATGTTGAGAGGAGGGGCTGATCCTTGGTGCTCTGATAGGATGAAAGGCAGCAGCTCCTTTGTTGATGGACAGACCACCCTGAGTTGGCCTGGGAGAGTCCGTCCTTCACTTGCCTTACCTGGTATTTTATAAGGGGCAATTAACGCCTGTATATTTTGTTGAAACACATTCCCAAGGTCAGGGCAGATGTATAAGGGGTCGGTTGCAATAGATCGACCCTTATCTCAGGTTGCACAAGAGACTATTAATCGTTATTTGTGACCCTAAATAAGGTACTGACTTTTGACCTAGCTTCAGATTTTCTACGGGACCGTGTTAGAATATTTGGTGCTCTAGAGGCTTAGATTCGAAGGTTGTCAAAAATAGACAAATTAATATTATATTTGTCACTTGGGTTTACACACAAGTCTCATGTACGTTGAGGAAGAGTTTTGCTATGGTGTACAATTTACGTTTTAGGTTGTATGTCAAAGTAGGGTACATGCTCACGAATGGTGTGGAAGGACTAAAGCGAAATACAACCCATATTTTTGTTATTTTAATTTCTTTGTCACTTCTTTATAGTTATTGGTTTATATGATCATTATTATTTTGGTGGCCTTTATGAATAGTATGCATTTTCCGCAACAGAGTCTGTGAATCTGTTGAATTAAGAGAACGCGATACCATGTTGTATTTATTTATTTTATTATGATTTTTTTAATGGCCATGTATTCATTTTTTTATTCACCCAAGGAAAGCTACATTGGATATCTGTGATATACAACATAGTCATGTTTTGACGTATGGAGGAGATTATGTCATTAAATACATTATATAGATTTTATTTCAGTGATACCTCCATTGTCTTTTCTTGCGCATTTCAACCAGTGATGTAGTTTCCCGGACTACATCTCATTTGTATACATGCACTTTTGATGTATTTTTTTTGTTAATAAAAGGAAAAGTGATAAGTGTGTTTTTCTATTTAGCTTCGGAAGGATATTAAAAAACCCATAAAGATATATATATTTGTCATTGAAAATTTATTTGGTATCAAAGTCGATATAACAATATAAAAAGATATATCAAAGAAAGAAAAGGAATATATTCATGTATGTATAAAGATTAAACAGACAGACTACAATGAACAGACGTTACTGTTGATGTGTTTTGTTGTTTATTAAAAAATGTTTTGTTTTGATAAAATGCATTAAAAAAAGACTCGAAATGTGTTCAGAAAATTTGTAAGCAGGAACAGGTGTTGAGAAGAAACATCGGAAGTAATTTTGTCGTCGTTTGAGAAGACGATGAAGG
>BOPN01000227.1:370000-377500 GCA_017312705.2 Penaeus japonicus
TGCTGATATTACTGTGCTAGCATCATTTTATTATAAAGATAATTATTGTGGAAAGATCGTTTTCTTTGAATGCCCTTGCGTACGTATGTGTGTATGTGTGTGCATGAGTGCGTGCAGTTCACGATATTTACCTTAGTAATGGTCAGTTTTATGAGGCTTGCACTTGACACAAGTCAAAGTCGGCATGCGGTTACCGTAGGTTTTATCCAATTTTGAGAGGATCTCCGTTTTTTTCTCTTCGTCTCCCTGTCTTACTTCCTCACCCTGTCTCTCTCTCCTACTTTACCTCTCCATCTCTCCCTCTCTATATACCTCTCCTCTCTCTCTCTCTCTCTATCTCTCTCTCTCTCTCTCTCTCTCTCTCTCTCTCTCTCTCTCTCTCTCTCTCCCTCCCTCCCTCCCTCCCTCCCTCCCTCCCTCCCTCCCTCCCTCCCTCCCGCCCCTCCCCTTCTCTCCCTCTCCCTCTCCGTCTCCCTCTCTTTCACTTCCTCCTTTTCCTACATTTGTTCATTGTCAGATTATCGCTCACACTACTTCTGCTAATTTGCATAATTGGACCCACGTTTGTTGTTCGATGGTCCATGTGTACTTCGGAGCTGTGCGTCGTATAGTGAAAACACTTTTTTTGAATGAACGTAGTGTTTGCGTCTGATTTTCATGGTACATTAGTATTTTCTATATTTCTTTGTCGTTTATATATTGGTGGTATGGGTTGTGGCGTTTTTTTTTCGAATTATTTTTTGCTGTTGTTTTCGTTATCCTCATTGTCATTCCTATCCGGATCATTCTCTTTGTCGCCCTCATCAATATCATTGTTGTTACTATTGTTATTATTGTTATTGTTATTATTATCAACATTGCTATTAAAATTATTCATCAACTGTATCATTATTATCATCTTTAATAATGATGCTGGTAATGATAATACGATCATGCAATTATAATGACAATGATAGTACTCGTCTTATTGATAATAAGGTAGTAGTAATGATAATGATGATAATAGAAATGATGATAAAACTAATATTGATACTAATGATAATGATAGGAATGATGGTGATGAGGTTAATAGTAATAATTATGATAATGATGATAGTAATGATAGTGATAATAATGATTATGATGGTAACAATGATAATTATAATGATAGTAACAATGATGATAATGATAAGGATGAGGGTGATGAAAATGAGGATAAAAAAGATAATAATGATGATAATAATAAGAATAATAATAGTGATAGTAAAGATAATAATAATAATTATTAAAATAATTATAATAATGATACAAATAATAATGATGATAGTAATAACAATGATAGTAATAATGATAATAACACTATATATCATGTTTGTACATTTAACCTAACGAGTACATCGGTCCTTGACAATGTATGGTGTTGGGTACAGTGTTTATGGTATGCGAGGACGCGCGTGTGTGGGGGTTCTTGGGTATGCCGTTTGTTTATGTATGGTAATGTCTTTTTCTGTTTAATTTCCGCGTGTATGTGTGAAAAGTGTATTTATTTTCTCAGCTGGAATGCCTTGTGTATATCTGTTTTCTGCATTATTCCCAGGGAACAAAATCGTTTGAAATTCCGATTGTGTATTACAGTTGAAGAAAATATAAGAGTCGGTTTTTTTCTTCCCGTTATTATTATTCCCTTCTAACCCCTTCCCTCTCCCCCCTCCCCCTCCTCCCGCCCCCCTCCTTCCACCTCCCACCACCCACCGTCGACCAACCGGTATGAACTGGATTTTAAAGATATTGTATTTTTTTTATATAATTATTATTTCATTATTAATGTTATTATTGTTTTCATTATTTTTAAGATGGTGGGCAAATTACGAATCTGCGTGTGCGTATATAACACTGTTATGGTTGCTTTCATTTTATTTTTTATTTTTTTCATTTAAATTAGCATTGCTAGTTTTACTGTTATCATCATCATCATTGTTATTATTATTATTGTTATTATTATTATTATTATTGTTATTATTATTATTATTATCAATGTTAATGATGATATTGAAATCATTGTTGGTTTAATTATTATTACAAATTTCATCATAATCATGATTATTATTATTGTTATTCATATTTGTTAATGTCATTGTTACTATTGTTGGTGTTATTTATTATTACTGTTATTGGTATTATTATTTTCGTTATTATCATTACTACTGTCATTTTTGTAATAATGCCGCTACTATTATTATATAAATTTGTATATTTAAGAAACATTACTAGGATTTATATATATTTGAATCAACGGTAATACAACTAAATTACTACTATTACCATTACTTCTATATTCGTATTATTAATAGTAATATTCATAAATGATTCTATTAGCATTTACAAATATTAAGATTAATACTTTTTCAATCGAAATCGGCGCTGGTGGAATGATCATCCCACGAAACATTTACATTACTACTATTCCCATTACTTGTATTTTCGTAATATTAATAGTAATATTTATAAATGATTAGCTTTTATATATATTATGATCAATACTATTTTAATCGAGATCGGCGGTGTAAGCCAAGAGCTCTTCCCACAAGTAGTCTCTTGGGCGGAATGTAGAGGATGTGGAGAATGAAGAGAATGAGGAGAGGTAGTCATGGGAAGGGAAGGGAAGAAGGAGGCCCAGGCAGTGGTTATTAGGAGGGGGAGGGGGAGAGGGGGTAGGGAGGGAAGGGAAGGGAAGGGAAGGAGGAGGCCTAGGGGTTATTAGGAGGGGGAGGGGGGGGGGTATGAGGTGAGAAATGGAGGAGGAAGTTTTGGAGGTTGTGAGGTGAGGGAAGGAGGTGGTTGTGAGGGGAGGAGGTTGCATATTGATATTGATGTTGTTGTGTTGATATGATTATTATTGTTGTTGTTATTGTTATTACTTTTTTTTATTATTGTTGGTGTTGTGTTATTGTTATTCTTGATATTATTAGATTTTTATTATTATTATTATTATTATTATTATTATTATTTTCATTTTTACTTTTTGTTGTTATTGATATTATTGTTATTGTTGGTGACGTTAATAGTAATTATGATAATGATGATATTAGTAGTACAGGTGTCAGTAAGAATTATTGCGATAGTAATGATTATGTTTTTGGCAAGTAATTAGTATGATTATTGTTATTGTTACATAGCAATAGCATAAGTAGTATCATTGATAGTAATAGAACTCATAATAGTAATGATGACTCTACTGACACTAATGATAATGATGATAATAATGATATAAGTAATATTTTTATAATGTTCTACTTCCTAAACACTACCATCACTATGATTTTAGTATATATCATAGTGAGTGAAACTAGCATAAAAACGAATTTGTTGAACTGTTCGAAAGTGATTATTCCTTTTAAATGCCCAGTTTACTTCATCAAAATGTTGTTGTTTTTTTATTCCAAATAAAGACGTACATTACGCACAGTGCCATAACGATAAGTTCCAGAATTTATTGTATTATTAAAGTTCTAAATTTCCCTACACAGTTCGAGTGTGTTATAGAAGGCTGTAGAAGGTGTATAAGGGTTGTTGGTCGCGGGTCAGTGCGGCGCCGGAGAGAGGCGGCGGCGGGCTGGGGGCGCGGGGGAGGGGGAGGGGGAGCGGGCGCTGTCTCTCTCTATGTCATTTCCGATCTTTTGCGCTTCTTGAGGTGGCTTTCCCCTTGACTGGTGCCGGCTGCGGAAGCGGGGGTGTTTGAGCAGTTTTCAGTGACCATATTGACCTTAACATCCATACGAAAAAGAGCAAATATTGGTTATCTCTGACCTTGCGAAGTGGTGTTTCGCACGCCTGGTAACACGGGGTCAGGGGCGCCTATAAAAGGCGGGCGAGGCGCTACTACCCTCGCAGTTCGCCCGGGAGCCTCGTTGGCAAAGGAGCGCGCTTGTTCTCTTCTCTCTTTGAACGAGCGTTAACCTTGTTACCTCTTCGCCGACTTCGACCACTGCCATCGTTGAGAAGAAAAACAAAACGAGTTTTCTCTCTTCGGCTCCCGCATCCTCTCGTGAACAGCCAGTTACACAGCAGCAAAATGGGAAAATACACACGTCAACAATGGCTCACTCTCATCGTCTTCGCCATCGCCGACTTCTGCAGCGCGGTGTGCGTGTCTCTTCAGGCCCCCTTCTACCCCATGATGGCCGAATCTAAGGGCGCCTCGCCCACCCAATATGGCTTCGTCTTCGGTATCTTCGAACTGACAGTGTTCATCGTATGTCCGATCTACGGCACTTACCTCAACAAGATCGGGCCCAAGTTCATGTTCAACGCCGGCATCTTCACCACGGCCACCACGTGCATCCTCTTCGGGTTCCTGGACCGCATCAACGACACCACGTCGTTCATCGGCCTCTCCTTCCTCATCAGGATCGTGGAGGCCATGGGCAACTCGGGCTTCCTGACGGCGTCGTTCAGCATCATTGCCAAGGAGTTCCCCGAGAACGTGGGCGCGACCTTTGCGTCCCTCGAGACCTGCTTCGGCCTTGGCATGATCGTCGGTCCTACCCTGGGAGGCGCTCTCTTCGAACTCGGGGGCTACACCTTGCCCTTCGTCACCCTGGGCGGGATGCTGCTATGCGCCGCCTCCCTCACTTTCTGCATCCTCCCCACCTATGGCTCGGACTTCAAGGGCGAGAGCGAGTCCAGCGGCAATGTCCTCTCCCTCCTGAAGGTGCCCTCCATCGCTCTCGCCGCCTACGCCATCATCGCCTCTTCCATCAGCATCGGCTTCCTCCAGGCCACGCTGGAGCCCCACCTGCGGCCGCTGGAGCTCTCGCCCTTCCAGCTGGGTCTCATGTTCGTGCTCAACGGCGCCACCTACGGCCTCTTCGCGCCCCTGTGGGGATGGCTGTGCGACAAGCGCATCAACCCGAGGGTGGTGGTGGTGTTCGGCGCCTTCGTCACCATGGCGGCCTTCATCATCATCGGGCCGTCGCCCTTCCTGCCCATCCCCACCACGATGCCGCTCTGCATCTTCGCCCTCGTGCTCCACGGCACCGGCTTCGGCGCCGAGCTCGTGGCCACCTTCACCAGCGCGCACAAGGACGCCGTGGCCAACGGCTTCCCCGACGACATCAGCACCTACGGCCTCGTCTCTGGGATGTGGACGTCGACGTTCGCGCTGGGGGCCTTCATCGGGCCGTCGGCCGCCGGGGCGCTGTTCGACTGGTGCGGCTTCGCGTGGGCCACCGTCTTCGTGGTGGCGCTCCACCTGATCGTGGCCGTGGCCTTCATCGCCCACCTGTGCGTGAGCAAGAAGGCGCCCGACGCAGGACTCTACACCAAGATCCACAACAGCCTCGCGCAGCACGACGCCGAAAAGGCCTCGCTCATCGGCGGCGGCGCGGGCGGCGGCAAGAAGGGCGAGAAGGGCCTCGCGTCGGCCATCACCGACTCCTCCTACTACAGCGGCGTCTCGGACTCCTCCTCGGAGTACTACGTCTACTGATCCCAAAGGACTTAGGATTTTTCAATTATAGAATATAATCAATTATAATCTTCACCACGAATGCCGGCAATTCGGCAGAGGATCCAGAGGCTGAGGTGATCACTCAGGTGGTCATGCAACTCTTACTCGCCCTTCATATTGGAGGGACACGCCCGCTCTCTCACCCACCGGCCGGACGAGGACGACGACGCCCCTCCGGTTATCACAGTGCTCAAGGAAAGCTTTCAAGGAGGACCTGCCTAGGAGATTCCAGACGGTTCCTTTCGTCTTGTAAGGAAGAAAAGATGAAATAATTTCCGTATTCTTGATGTGTTTTTTTTTATTAATGTATATCTCGTTCTTTCTCTTTGATTCTCGTTTCTTCGTTAAATTGTTATATTTTCAGAATTATTTGTTTTGACTCTTCTCGTGAAATCTTGTTTTGACGTTTTTCAAATCTAAGGTTGTATGATGGTGCTACTGTTGCTGCTCGATGTTGATTTCGAAAGCTCCTTACAATGGACTTTCTCTAAAGAAAGGTTGTCAGCTCAAATATATGGTTGTAAACACATGTGATTTTAGCTGAGTGTAACTTATGAAATAAAAGATGATTTTATAAACAGTAACCTATTTTATTCCCCACTTGATATTGAATAATACGTTAAAAAATGCATTATTGAATGAAAAATGATTGTGAAATCTGTAAGTAAAATATATATTGAATAGAATTTTGTGAATGTTCATATATAGATGAAAAAAGTTTGAATAAAATACAGAAGACAATAAATGAAGGTGTTAAAAGATTTACGAATAAGAAAAAAAATAACAGTATTCACTAATAGATAGTTAAAAAATAAAAATGTATGTAATTTTATTTGTTCACGTATAAAATCAGAAAAAATGACTAAGTGACAGGTGTCAGAAAGTTTCAAATTTTGATCGCTTACAATCATTATATTGCTATTGGACTGACATAAATTGATCAGGGAGATAGATTAGGATGTGGAGAAATTGGTTAATTGAGGCTTTCATTTTAGGCCGAAGAGATGGAGAAAGGAGATAGAAAAAGGAACAAATAGAATCAGAGATAGGAGATAGGACTAACGGAGAGGAGACTGACTCGACGATTCTGATTATGCATAAGTTGTGACCCTAATATAGCACAACACCAGCCGAATTGGAAACAGAATTCGCCAAATTTCTCAATTAATACTTAGTATTTGCTCTTTTTTTAGGAACAAGAGTAATATTGAAATCGTATTGCATCAACGTTTATAGAAGGGAATCGATAGAATTTTATTCACGAAGAGTGTAAGAAGAAATTGTCTGAATTGAGTGAGTGGCAGCGTGTGGCAATGGGAGCCGGCATCCGCGGAGCACATGTGTCCCACGTGCTCGGACCGGCTCACATCCCTCCCTGATGCCGGGCCTCTGCCACGGCCCACCGGAGGGAGGGAGGGAGGGAGGGGGGGAGAGAGAGAGAGAGAGAGAGAGAGAGAGAGAGAGAGAGAGAGAGAGAGAGAGAGAGAGAGAGAGAGAGAGAGAGGGGGGGGGTGAAGAAGGGAGAACGATTTGAGAAATAGGGAGATAAAGAAAGGGGCCAAGGTGTGAAGAGAGAGGGAGAGGGAGGGGGGGAGGGGGGATGGTGGGAAGGTGGGTGGGTGGGTGGGAGGGTGGGTGGGTTGGAGACTTCTATGCCTGCTAAGAAAGTGATCTGGGAAGCAGTTGTGTTTGCATAGGGGTCTGATGAAGGCGGTGGCGTTTGCTTTGGCCGTGTTCCCCAAACCAACACGCTGTGTTGGCTGTGTTTCTGTCTGTGTTTGACTCTCTCTCTTTGACCCTCTCTCTCTCTCTCTCTCTCTCTCTCTCTCTCTCTCTCTCTCTCTCTCTCTCTCTCTCTCTCTCTCTCTCTCTCTCCCTCTTTCTATCTATCTATTTTTATCTCTCTCTTTCCTCTCTCTCTCCTCTCTCTCAATCCTTGTCTGCTCTTTGCTACCCCTTCGTCCTTCCCAACCCTCCCTCTTCCACCATCTTTGCTTTGCTGTCCCCCTGTG
>BOPN01000227.1:385000-387500 GCA_017312705.2 Penaeus japonicus
CTACCCGCGCTCCTACCACCTCCTCTCCCCCTCCTCTTCCCCTCCTCCACCCTTCGTCTCCCCCTCCTCTCTCCTCTCCCTCACCCCTTGTAACCCTTCCCCTCCCTCTCCCCTTCCTCTCCCCTTCTATTCCATTACGCTATCTCTGTTGCTACGCTCCCGAAGGATATGCCTCAAGGATCCTCTCCTGGGGTGGGGTAGGATGGGGGGGAAGGAGGTTTGCAGGATGTGTGGCCTTAAATGAGGTGAGGGAGCCGTAGGCCTTGGCTTGAAAACTTGCGTAATTCGCCTATTTTATTTTTGGTGTGCGTGGCAATTTGGTTCTACGTCTCTCTCTCTCTCTCTCTCGCTCTCGCTCTCTCTCTCTCTCTCTCCCTCTCCCTCTCTCCCTCTCTCCCTCTGGATCTACGTCTCTTTCCCTCCCTCCCTCCCTCCCTCCCTCTCCCTCTACCCCGCCCCTCTCTCTCTCTCTCTCTCTCTCTCTCTCTCTCTCTCTCTCTCTCTCTCTCCCTCTCTCTCTCTCTCTCTCCCTCTCCCTCTCCCTCTCCCTCCCTCTCTCCCTCCCCCTCCTCCCTCCCCCCCCTATTCCCACCTACTCATACTCACTCACCAACTTATTCATTCACCCTTCTCTCTGCTGGAGCGAGTTTCTTGGTCATTCTCCTCAGCTAAACCATCTGCCACCATGGTGTGTGTTTATTTGTCTGATCTTTCATTACGGTTCTTGTTCCTTCTCATTTATCTTTATTAGATTATTTCAGTTTTCTTGTCTTACTATTATTTCAGTTTTGCTGTATTTCTATTCTTTCAGTTTTGCTGTCTTTCTTCACCTTTTCTTTTATCATATGTATTTTTTTCTGATATGACTTTTACCGAATGAGGTCGAAAAACATGGAAGAGCTTTAAAAAGGACTACGGAATGAAAGGCGTAATTTCCTGCCCCTTTCTACCATAACAACTTCTGATATGAATGACTTTATTCAACATTTTTTTTCTCCATAGTTAGATTATGAATGGATCGCTGGCCACACCGCGATTAATTAAGTGACCTATCTTGGGTGATGTTGATATCCTTGAATTTGATGCGATTGTCGTGTCTCCGCCTCTCCTATCGCGGGAGATAAGGGAGATATGGCGTCTAGCGATGGGTTGATGGAGGGTGGGAGGATGGAGGGTGGAATAGAGAAAGAAAAATAGAAAATAAAAATAAAGAAAAAATAAAAAAGAAACATAAAAGAAGACGGAAAAAGAATTTGAGGGAGGAAAAGAATTAGAAGAAGAAAAAGAAGAATGCGAAGGAAGATAATAAATACAAGAAGAAGAATGAAAGGAGGGGAAAAATTAAAGAGGAATATATTTCGTATAAAGGGGGAATTAATGATCAGATTACAGTTACGATTGTTATATTTTGGACACCTGTTGTACGCTAACTTAGACGATATCCGTTAATTAATATGTTTATCATGCGCAATATAAAAATCCTGAGTAATTCATGAACTCTTTCGTTATTTTAATATTAGAAAGAATTCACACAATGTTCAAGATATATTTAGATTAGGATACTAATAGATATATATGACAAAAACAATGATTATCATTAGATATAACAAAATCTAAATAGGTCACCAGAAGCGTGTCAAGCAAGCAATCAAGCAAGCAATCAAGCAAGTAATCAAATGCACGCAAGGTCATCGACCCCCGAGCAGTGTCTTCGTGAATCTCAACTTGAACTTGAGCGGAATCGAGATAAGGACTCGTGGGGGAGGGGGAGGGGGAGGGGGGGGGGGAGTCTAAGGAGATGCGGTTGTAAACATTAAATGGCGTAGATATGATACGATGGCCATTTCCCTTCCGTCTTCCGTCTTTCTCTCTTTCTTTTCTTATTTTCTCTCTTTGTTTATTGGTTTGTGTGTCTCTCTCTTCTTTCTGTCTTTCTTTCTTTTTTTCTTGATTATGTGATTTATTTATATTCTTGTTTTTTTGTTTTTTTCTTTCTGTGTCGTTTGTTACTCGAGTTCTCTCCTCTTCCCGTATTTCTCCTTCTCTCTCTATCATCATACTTTTCTTCCATTTCTTTTCGTTATCTATATGTTCATTGTCTTTCTTCGTCCACTTATCTGCTTCTTTTTCATTATTATTATTGTTATTATCGTTATTACTATTATTATTATTGTTGTTGTTGTTGTTGTTGCTTGGTTTTGTTATCCTTATTATTATCCTTATTATTATTATTATTATTGTTATTATTATTGTTATTATTATTATTATTATTATTATTATTATTATTATTATTATTATTATTATTATTATTATTATTACTATTATTGTGATTGTTATATATTATTATTTTTATTGTTATTACTCTTGATAATCATATTATCATCACTATTATTATTATTATTATTATTGTAATTATTATTGGCGTTATTGTTATTATCATTATTACTGCTGTTATTAGTATTGGTATTGATATTGTTATTATCCTTATCAATATTATTAT
>BOPN01000227.1:397500-400000 GCA_017312705.2 Penaeus japonicus
GATTGTTACAGCAACATCATAATCATTATCATCATCACTACCATCATCACCACCACCATCATCATTATCATCATCACTACCATCATCACCACCACCATCATCATCACCACCATCATCATCAACAACAAACAACAAACCCAAAAAATCCATCCAGAAGCGCCCATCCCCCCCATCCACCCCACCCCCAAACCTATCACGCCCTCCAGACCACGCCACATCGCCCCCGCCCACACCTATCACCGCGCACCACGAGCGTCGACGCCCACCTCCCTGTGACGCGGGCGGCTTCGGGCTTCTCTTCGCGGTCCCGACGCCTTTAAGCCACACGCGACGGATGGCTTAAAGGTGGCCTGTGGATGGGCCCGCGTTCGAGGAGAGGAGCAGGGTGGAGGGGCGCTCTCTGGGTACTGTGCGTTTGTTGGAGCTTTTGTTTGTTTACTTGTGCGTTTGGTATTTTTGTTATGTTATCGTCCTCATCTTTATCATCATCTTCTTCTTCTTCTTCTTCTTCTTCTTTGTCTTCATCTTTTTTTTAGGATGGATTTTATCAGACTAGAAATGTACACTAATAACCAGACTCCTCCAGCTGTCTGCAAAACAAACAGACAAACATGTAACAAGCTAATTGTTTAGTCACTGATGCACGATACCCCGTGTTTACAGACAACCACATAGACATATATTAAGAGAGATAAATATACAACCAGGCTGACAGTCATCCTTTTGGGCAAGCAACCAAGCAAGCACAGTCTTAAAAGTGGGCGTTCTCAGGAGTGGAGAGCCAAGTATGGGTGGATAGTCCGTGGGCGTGGAAAGAGGGAGAGGGAGAGGGAGAAAAGGAGGGAGAGAGGGTGAGGGAGAGAGGGTGAGGGAGAGAGGGTGAGGGAGAGGGAGAGGGAGAAGGAGAAGGAGAAGGAGAAGGAGAAGGAGAAGGAGAAGGAGAAGGAGAAGGAGGAGAAGGAGAAGGAGAAGGAGAAGGAGAAGGAGAAGGAGAAGGGAGAAGGAGAAAGTGGGCGTTCTCAGGAGTGGAGAGCCAAGTATGGGTGGATAGTCCGTGGGCGTGGAAAGAGGGAGAGGGAGAGGGAGAGGGAGAGGGAGAGAGAATGAGAGAGAGAGAGAGATAGTAAGACAGAGACAGTCAGACGGATAGACGGAAAGAAAGAATAAAGAAATTTGGAGAAAAAGAGGAAGAGAAGGAGAGCGACAGAGGTTGTTGGGGATACGTGAGGGGGTAGGGGGGAGACGTAATGGGTGGGGGGTTGCGGGAGGGGGACGTAGGAGGCAGAGGTTCAGCTTTAACACATGTTGCGCCAACGATGAAGCGAGACAACGCCTTCACGAGTGAGAGTCTCTTGCAGTCTCTCATCACTCGCTAGAAAGAAAATGTCTGTCTGCTTGTCTGCCTGGGGGGTCACTGGGTAGGAGTGGGAGGGGGACAGGGGGAAGGGGAGGGGCAAGGCATGGGAAGATGTAGACGAGAGATCGAGAGGGGGGGATTGTATTTTGAGGAATGTATGGACGGGGCCGTGGGATACTCTGAGCGCGGGTCGCTGTGGATGACTGAGAGTCTGTGAAGCAATAAATGAGAGGAACGTGACGTCGGTGAGGAAGGGGGTTGGAGGTGGGATGGAACCCCTCCCTCTCCCTCTCCTTCCCCCTCCTCCTTGTTGGCACGGGCCGAGCGGGAGGGGCACCTGAGGGGCACCGTGCCACAGGGTCTGGGCATCAGTGTGAGGGCCCTTCAGAGGCCGACCAGACGATAGTTGTCGTAGTGTGAGTGTATCGGTGGCACTTTCGTGTATCTGTGGGTTAAGAGTGTCAGTGTGGAGTCTCCGGCGACACAGGTGGTGGTCCTGGCCCCTGTGCGTGGCCCCCGGGGGCCCCTCGGGGGCATGTCATCCCTAGGAGTTCTTGTCCATTTCGTTCCTCTCCCAGTGGGCTCGGGCCCCGGCCTTCTACCTACGATGTGGACCTACTGGCGCCGCGGGCTTTAGGAGGGCACAAGGATGCGTTTCGTCCTTCGTCGTGGGCCTAGGAAGCCGGGCGTATGATTAGTGACGAGACTCGCAACCCCGTAGTGTAGTGTAGTATAGTGTGATGCAGTGTAGTGATAGTGGTAGAGGCAGAGCAGCTGGCTATGTAAGGGAGTGCCGCCCGCGCCCCTGACCCGACCCAAGAGCACGTCCGAAGAGGGACGCGGGCGCTCCTTCACGCCCTCACCCCAAAATGATAGACACCCTACTGTGGATCCTGTCGGAGGTAGACCGATACCTTGACAGGCCAGCGCTCCTCCTGGTGCCCTTTGACCTGCTGGGACCAGGGGGCGTGCTCAATACCATCTGGTGCGTCCTTGGGGACTTCATACCCCCCGACGCACCCTCCCACTCGCCCTTCAGCGTCTATTGGGCTTCGTATTGGCATGAAGAAGGTGGGTGTCCTCTTCTCATCAGAATGTTAAATGATGTCAGAAGAATGTAAAATTTCAGAGTTATGGTTTATT
>BOPN01000227.1:405000-412500 GCA_017312705.2 Penaeus japonicus
AGAGGGTTCTATTTTGAAGGTGAGAGGGAGGTGGTGGTGGTGGTGGTGGTGGAGAGGGAGAGGGAGAGGGAGAGGGAGAGGAAGAGGAAGAGGGTAGCAAGGGCGGGAAGGAGGAGGAGAGGGAAATTGACTGCTAAGGAGAGAGGAAAACCGAAATCTGAAAAGAGAAAGAGAGAAAACGCGCGAGAGAGAGAAAGAGAGAGAGAGAGAAAGAAAGAACAATTGCCTGGTGATTGCATGCTTAGGAAAAGATTGACTTGACTTTGTTTTGTCCAAGGAGTTCGAGAGGATCGGCTTTCTTGCTAGGTCACCGAGGTCAAATTTGTCAGCCGTCTCCTTCGTCATTTCTCACCATGGTCTTCGCCGTTGCCTTCGCCTCGTCGCATCCCGAGTCGCATTGTCTTCATATTGTTTAAACGCCTTTTACGAAATACTAATGGAACGATTGTCATGTCCTTCGTCTGGGGGATGGTTGACGTGGCGAGTGAACAACGATTTAAAGTATATATATATATATATATATAAATAAAATCATAATTTACTTATGCGAATTCAAAAACTCCGACAGATGTAATCTTTGAATTAATTTATTTGAGAGTTCTGAAAAAAAAAAAAAAAAATATATATATATATACATATATATATATATATATATATATATATTTATATATATATATATATATATATATATAAATATATATATATATATATATATATATATATATATATATATATATATATATATATATATATATATATTTATGTATGTATATATATAAATATATATATATATATATATATATATATATATATATATATATATATATATATTTATATATATATATATATTTATATATATTTATATATACATATATATATATATATATATATATATATATATATATATATATATATATATATATATATATTCCTTGGCTAGTTTAACTAAACCAAAATCTCCCCCTATCTTTCGTTCTTAACATCCCCGTCCTCCACTCCCTCGAAGGATCACGTCGGGTGCTGATGGGTCGATGGACAGCGGGGGGGGGGTCTAATTTGGAAAATGCTATATTCGGACTATTTGAAGGAGGGGCTATGGAAAGGGGAT
Source organism: Penaeus japonicus (assembly GCA_017312705.2). Classification (NCBI taxonomy): domain Eukaryota; kingdom Metazoa; phylum Arthropoda; class Malacostraca; order Decapoda; family Penaeidae; genus Penaeus; species Penaeus japonicus. The sequence goes on from BOPN01000227.1 coordinate 406,109, forward strand.
AAGGAGGAGTGGAGGAAGGGAGAGGGAGTGAAAGAGTTTGGGTGAAAGGGAGAGTGTGAGGGAGAGATGAAGGAAGGTGGGAGGGATGAAGGAAGGGAAGGAAGGAGAGAGAGAGGGAGGGAAATAGCAAAGGGAGTAAGTTAAAGAGGGAGGGAGGGAAAAAGTAAAGGAAGTGAGTGGTTGAATAAGGGAAAGAGAGAGAGAGATAGGGCAGTTAAAGGGTTGAAGGCAAAGAGGCGAAGAGGAGGGCGGAGCTTAAAGGGAAAAGGGGGATAGTACTTCAGCAGTAAGGCGAAGGAGCAGCATAAGAGTGAGGGGGTGAGGGGAGCTTAACAAGGGGGAGGAAGGAGAAAGAAGAGGGGAGAATATTTGATCATTCATTTTTTGAGGAATTCGAGGATCTGCGGTGGTTGATCATGGGGGCCTTTGCGAAGTAAGAGACTGACTCTTTTATTTCATCTGTTAGATGAATGTCTCTCCTCTCTCTCTCTCTCTCTCTCTCTCTCTCTCTCTCTCTCTCTCTCTCCCTCCCTCCCTCCCTCCCTCCCTTCCTCCCTCTCTCTTTTCCTTCCTCCCCCCCCTCTCTCTCTCTCTCTTTCTCTCTCTCTCTCTCTCTCTCTCTCTCTCTCTCTCTCTCTCTCTCTCTCTCTCTCTCTCTCTCTCTCTCTCTCTCTCTCTCTCTCTCTCTCCCCCCTCCCCCCCTCTCTCTCTCTCTCTCTCTCTCTCTCTCTCTCTCTCTCTCTCTCTCTCTCTCTCTCTCTCTCCCCCTCCCTCTCCCTCTCCCTCCCTCCCTCCCTCCCTCCCTCCCTCTCTCTCTTTCCTCTCTCTCTCTCTCTCTCTCTCTCTCTCTCTCTCTCTCTCTCTCTCTCTCTCTCTCTCTCTCTCTCTCTCTCTCTCTCTCTCTCTCTCTCTCTCTCTCTCTCTTTCTCTCTCTCCCTCCCTCATTCCCTTTCTTCTCCCTCTCCTTCCCTCTTCTTTCTCTCTCTTTCTCTTTCTTTTATTACTTTTTTTTCAACTGCTTGACATGTTGGCATGTTTGTGCATGTTGTTGTCCGGACATGACTTTGTTATGTTGGGTGTTGGCTGGATTGCAGTGGAATTATGGTGTGTGTCTGAGAGTGAGTGAGTGAGTGAGTGACTCAGTGAGTGAATGAGTAAATGAGAGAGATTAGGACTTTGTGTGTATGTAAATGTTCATGTGCTTATTATATGATATAAGAATTTGACTCTGATAGTCCATGATGAATTATTGTACTTCCAGAATTGTACATATTTTGGGTCACATTTGAACACATTTACGGTGGTTACCACATTTAATATCAATTATCCAGACAACTGATATCATTATTATTTTACTATTTTCGGGCTTATCTCTAGATGTTTTCGATTTTTTTTAAGAAGCTCATCATGAACCGTGAGAACACTGAAAATTACAGATGCCTGGCGCGATAATGACATGCACAGTGGCGTAAAGCGATGGAAACGAAATACTGTAATAACGAGAAGGACACAGTAAGTGAAAGAAAACGAAACTGATGATGATGATGAGGATGATGATGGTAATGATAAAAATAAAAATGATGATGAGGTTAATGATAATAATGGTAATAATGACATTTATAATTATTGTTATTTTATTTATGGATGAGTAAATAGTTCAGAAAATAGGGTAGTAATAAAACAATTAAAAATCGCTTCTGTCACCCGCTGCCGTTCCTCATGTTATGTGTTTTTCGGAGGAGGAGAAGGAAGGATGGAGGAGGGGAAGGGAGAGAGAGAGAGAGAGAGAGAGAGAGAGAGAGAGAGAGAGAGAGAGAGAGAGAGAGAGAGAGAGAGAGAGAGAGAGAGAGAGAGAGAGAAAGACAGAGAGAAAGACAGAGAGAATGACAGAGAGAAAGACAGAGAGAGAGAGGGACAGAGAGAGTGATAGAGAATGAGAGAGAGAGAGAGAGAGAGAGAGAGAGAGAGAGAGAGAGAGAGAGAGAGAGAGAGAGAGAGAGAGAGAGAGAGAGAGAGAGAGAGAGAGAGAGAGAGAGAGAGAGAGAGAGATTGATTTCGAAAGAGTGAGAGCGAGGGTGAGTGAAAGAGTAGGATAAGTAGAGGGAAATGAGAAGTAACCAGCCACCCAAGCAGGAAAAGAGAAAAGAGCAACAACCAAGCGACAAACAAACAAAGAATAAACAGAAAACAGAAACAAACGAAACAAAACAAATAATGATAAAAAGTAAACAAAAGAGCAACTATAGATTTACGAATGGACCTCATCTCAGACTCGCCTCCTCGCCTCCTCGCCTCCTCGCCGCCTCTCTCGCGTGTTATCAAATTTCTAGAAGTTTCCACCTGAAGAGACATCAACAGGTTGCAGCAAAGGAGGGGTTGGTTGGGGGGGATGGGGTTAGGGGGTTAGGGGTGGGGGGGGGGGTTGAAAGACTTCCCACGGTAGGCTCGGTCTTCATTGGACCTTGTTGAGTATTGCCTCTGTTTGTTATTGTGTTTGTTGTGTTTTTGTTTGAGGGGGGGGGATCTTTCGTCTTTGTGTGTTACTTTGATCTTGATGTGGATGTGGATGTCTCTCTCTCTCTCTCTCTCTCTCTCTCTCTCTCTCTCTCTCTCTCTCTCTCTCTCTCTCTCTCTCTCTCTCTCTCTCTCTCTCTCTCTCTTTTCTCTCTCTCTTCTCTCTCTCTCTCTCTCTCTCTCTCTCTCTCTCTCTCTCTCTCTCTCTCTCTCTCTCTCTCTCTCTCTCTCTCTCTCTCTCTCTCTCTCTCTCTCTCTCTCTCTCTCTCGCGCCCTCTCTCGCCCACTCTCTCCTCTCTCTCCTTTTCTCTTCCTCTCTCTCCGTCTCTCTCCCTCCCTCGTACTCAACCCCCCTTCACTCCCTCACTCCCTCCCTGTTCCTCTTCCCCCCTTCGTAACTCCCCTTCTCGTGTTGCATCTATCAAGATTATTTACATGCCGTTAAGGAGCGTCTGATGCTTGTTTGTTCCTTGCAGCTTGCAACATCAACAGCATCGCTCCAATGACCTATGCGTCTGCTTGGCTGCTCGGCTCTGAGCGGCGACTAACTGCTTTCCTGCCTGCTTGCTGTTTGAGTCGTTACAGGTCTTGCTGCTTGTGTTTGTGCTTGTTAATGGAACGCTTAGAGTTTGTTTCGTGTTTGATGTAGCTGTCTTATTTATTAGTTTTTATTTGTTTATTTTTATTTATTTTTTTGTTTGATAATTGAGTAATTCTGTTCGTCTATGTTGGTGGGGAGACAGTGTCCGGAATATATAAAACTCGCTTTGTGCACGTCATTGTTTTTCGCATATGCTGCTGGATGTGCGGTGGGCGGGTGTATCCATATGTATGTGTTGAATAATGTATACGTGGAGATGTGGCTTTGGAGGTAACATCATAAAGAAAAATCTTGTCGAAGGCGTTTTGGAAAAGGAGTCCTTTTGTGTAGGTGTTTGTTTGAACGAAATGGTAGTTTGTGAGATAATGAGTGAAAGGTGTTTGATTTATTGCTTCGTGTCTGTGCACAGGGAAATACTGGTGAGCATGCAGAGAGAGAAGGAGAGGGATAGGGGAGGGGAGAAGGAGGAGAAGGAGATCGAGATGGAGAAGGAGAAAGAGCAGGAGTGGGAGAGGGGGAGGGAGAAGGAGAGGGAAAGGGAGAGGAAGAGTAAGTGCTAGTGGGAGAAGGAGAAGGAAAAGGAAAAGGAAAGGCAAAAGGAGTGAGTGAAAGAGAGAGAGAGAGAGAGAGAGAGAGAGAGAGAGAGAGAGAGAGAGAGAGAGAGAGAGAGAGAGAGAGAGAGAGAGAGAGAGAAAGAAAGAAAATGAGGGAGAGTATAACAACTTGTTTCATACCAGATTTTTTCCTTCTTTAATTGAGTGAGAGATGTAAGTGGGCCGCGGCAAAACAGTCTGGCAATTGAGACGAAAACTTGATAGCGTTTATAAACAGCTGTTCAAGTGGCTGTCCAAGGCGCGGGTGTGGAAAAGGGATGCATTTACGTGTGGGCGTGGGCGGGGAGAGGTTGCTTTCGACTTAGGACAGGATATGGCGGTGGGGCTGTGTGGCATATGGGGTGTGACTTTGTTTCGCTCTGTGTTTCTCTTTCTCTCTCTTGATTTCTCTGTTTGCTTGTGTGTTTGTCGGTCGTTCTCTTTCTCTCTCTTTTTTTTACAGGCCATGTACATGTAAATAAATTAGTCTATCACCCCCTCTCTCCATTCTTGCTTTCCCTCCTTCCTTCTTTCCTTCCTTCCATCCTTCCTTCCTTCCCCTCTTTCCCTCCCTCCCTCCCTCCCTTCCTCCATATTAATCCCGCTCTTTTTGCCTCCCTCCTAATTCTTAGTTCTTGCTCCCTTAATCCTCTTTAACCTCCCTCGACTCTCCCTTCCGCCGTCCCTCCGCCCCCCCCCCCCCCCCCTCCCCCACACCTCTGTCGACACCCCTGTTGATGATGACTGACACCCTAGCGACCACGGCATCCGTCCGCCTGTCTCATTGTCATGCAACCCCTTTCTCTTCTTATCATTCAGGTTTCTACATTTTTTTTATTATATTTCTATCCATTCAAAAGTTCTTGGCGTTTTTTATTGTTGTTAATTAAGAATGTTGAATGTTGAATGTGTTGATGTAATGGTTGAATAAAAAAAATATATTTACACTTAATAGGTTTCATGTAACTATTTTGTGTACAGTGTTTTTTTCTTGCTATTAGGGTTTTATTTTATAGAATTTATAAGGGAAGGATTTTTTTTTTTGTATTGGTGATTTTTTTTCGATACTTCATCCGGTTTTGTCTGGATTTACGAAGGAAGAAGACAAGGCGTTTTATATGTAAATGACTCTGACGGTGGCTTACTACGATATTGGCCTCGCATTCCCTCTCCTCGTCCTGTCTCTCCCCTCTCTCTATCTCTCTCTTCCTCTCTCTCTCTCTCTCTCTCTTTCTCCCTCCCTCCCCCTCCCCCTCCCCCTCCCTCCCTCCTTCCCTCCTTCCCTCCTTCCCTCTCTTCCTCCCACTCCCTCCTTCTGTCCTCTCCTGTCTCCTCCCCTTATTGTCCCTTTCCCTCCCTCCCTCCCTCCTTCCCTCTCTTCCTCCCACTCCCTCTTCTTCTGTCTTCTCCTGTCTCCTGCCCTTATTGTCCCTTTCCCTCCCTCCCTCCCTCTTCTTCTTCTCCTGTCTCCTGCCCTTATTGTCCCTTTCCCTCCCTCCCTCCCTCTTCTTCTTCTCCTGTCTCCTCCCCTTATTGTCCCTTTCCCTCCCTCCTTCCCTCCCATCTCCCAGTCCCGTCCCATCCCATCTCCCTGAGGATAAACACCCACACCACATTCTCAAGCGTGGCCTCCTTATCAGTACCGACGCGGGGCCATGATTCAGGGCCCACAATTAATTGACCTTCCGTGTCACCGGTTTCCCGAACATGTAAAATTGATTTAGTTCCCCCTTGGGACACTGCTGATACACCCGATAAGGGTTTAAGGCAGGCGCCACCCTTCGGTGGCTTGGAGGAGAGGGGGAGGAGGAGGGAGGAGGGGGATAGGAGGAGGGGGAGAAGAAGAAGAAGAAAAGAAGAAGAAGAAGAAGAAGAAGAAGAAGAAGAAGAAGAAGAAGAAGAAGAAGAAGAAGGAGGAGGAGAAAAAGAAAAAGGAAAAGGAAAAGGAAAAGGAAAAGAAAAAAGAAAAATAAAGAAGAAGAAGAAGAAGAAGGAGAAGAAGAAGGAGAAAAAGAAAAAGAAAAAAAGAAAAAAAATATATGTAGAGAAGGAGAAGAAGAAGAAAAAAAAGGGGGAGAGGAACACGAACGCTTATATCGCCGTGGGTTTTAATTAATGAGTGCTTGTAGCTCTTGCTTGTTATCTTGCATGTTTCGTTTCCTATGGTTGGAATCTGTTGCAGTAGGTGGTCATTGTTTGTAATGTTTCCTTTCTCTTTGAAGATCGGAATACTGCTTTGGCTGCCTGTTTGCTTGTTTTGTGGTGGGGTAGTGACAACTATTGCTTTTGTCTTCTGTAATTGTTTTAATATTTATTGTCTGTTGTACTTATTTAATGGTTAATTGATTTATTTTTTTAGTTAATGTCTATGTATTTATGTGTTGTCTGGAATGTTTACTTCAAATTTATTTCCCTTTGGCCATACGATAGATAGAGAGATTATATTTACTAGAGCACTGAATGAACTGACGGATTGTTTATCGTTTATGACAGATAGGGATTGACAGCGGCAGTTTTAAAAGTGATTTCCACTCATTAAGTCGTATGACAACTGTCAACCAAGGTGTCACAGCACCTGTCAATACAATTGCCATACAATCTGTCAAAACAGTAATTAGAGACGCCATCATAAGACACATTGTGACAGATCACAAACCAATCTGACGTAAGTGTTCTCCGTTAAT
>BOPN01000227.1:417500-420000 GCA_017312705.2 Penaeus japonicus
TGCTGCAGGTGTTGGTACTGGGTATGTGCTAGTGGGTATGTGGATACCGGCGCCGTTGCTACTTAGGTACTGGGGAAAAGAGAGAGAGAGTTAAAGTTCATGTTTTTTTAATGTTTTGCTGTGAAGTGTTTGTGTTTGTGATTTATTTTTTTATTATTATTTTTTATTTTTTATTTGTTTCTTTGGTTGTTCTTCGTTAGTGATCTTAGATGTTAGCGGGGCAGAAGATTTTTTTTTTTTTTTTTTTTGTCTGTTTAGATAATCGATGAGTTTGTTTGTTTGTTTGTGACGGACGAAGGGACGGCTGTTGGCGGAGGTTCCGATGACTTTGCTGTGCGGATGTCGAGGTGAGTGTGTTTGTTTTCTGTTTGTTTTCTATTTGTTTGTTTAGGGGTTAGTATAGGAGTGAAAATGGACGAGGTAGTTGTTTTTCTAAGAAGTAAAATTAGTAATGATGAAATAGTTTCTTATCGAATACGGGAAAGACTTCACACACACACACACACACACACACAAATAAAGTAATAAAAAACAGAAACGAGCAGCGAAAAAACAAAAAAATCACGAAAGATAACTACACCGCAAACCAAGAAAAGAAAGAAACAGACAAGATAGGATAAAGAGACGAGACTTGTGTTTCTTTAATGGCGAAACTGGATATTAGCGCACCTTTTGCGATCCAGGCCGAGATACATCACACAGCTTAAGTGTCGGGAAGGGCGGGCGGCGGGGTGTGATGATCCGAGGGTGATGGACCGCTGATTCGTGGTGAGTGGAGGCTTCGGGAGGATTTGGGTGTGATGAGGAAGTGTGTTGCGAAGGGGTTGGATATGGTTAGTTTGTATTTGTGATGACTGAACGGGTTGTGGTGATTTAGTGACTCGGCAGGAACCGTTGGTTTTGGGTTAGATGGGTTGTGAGTGATGATAAGGCGAGTTATGGATGGTGAAGTAGGTGTGATGACTTCAATCTTGCTGTGATGATCAGACGCCACTGATTAACGTCGCTGTGAGAATGGCTCATAGTGCCTGACGGATGAAAAAAAGTATGATGAATTTCATGGTCATTATTGATAATGAATTAATGATCATCATGCTGCTACTAATAATGATGACGACGTGGGAGGAAATCACGTCATCACTCGTTTTTGTTATTGCAGGTCTCGAAACCGGACCTCGCTCAACCGGTCAACTTCCATAATGGATGGGTAATTATCTCATCTCTTAATTGAAAGTAAATTCTGAGAGAGAGGAAAAAAAACAAGTCCACATTTTTTAATGACCCGTCTGTAATGAGATGGCACTTAATTACCGTCTTAAACGAGCTGTTAATTAGGCATTTAATCAGCTAGCGGATCTACCTTCTAATCTTGCTTGAATTATAAGAAAAATATCTAAGGAAATTATGTAGTTGGAGGCGAAGGATGAGGGAGAGAAGGATAAAGGAGAGGGAGAGATAGTTCAGAGAAAGAGAAATAGAGAGAAATTGAGGAGAAGGGGAAGAGAAAGCGAAAGGAAAAGGGAAAAGGGAGATGGAAATGGAGAAGGAGAAAGACAAGGAACGAAGGAAGGAATGAAAAAAAAGAGAAATAAAGAAAGAAAAGGGAAAGATGAGAGGAGACTGAGTGATAGAAGGAAAAAGAGAGGGAGAGAGAAAATGAGAAGTAGAATAATAATAAGAAGAAGAGGAAGAGGGAGAGGGAGAAGGGGAGACAAGTCAGACAGACAACCAAACCGGTAGAAAGAGACACAGATCCGAAAATAAAGATCATGCGACCACGAGTAAAGAACGAAGAGGGGGAGGGGGAGAGGGGGGAAGGGAGTGAGTATGTTGTGCTGCGTTGCTATTGCTGGAGGCTGTGGGACTTCTGCGGCCAGATCATGTGACCGCTCATCCCCTCGGTCCGGGGGAGGATGCTCGGGGATGCTGCGACGTCTCTCATCTTGGTGGCCGCTCGTTTTCCATTCATATTTCTTGTTGATGCGTTGGGTGAGAGGAAGAGGTGGAGGAGCTGGAATTGGAGGAAAAGAAATGTATATATGTAACGGTATGTATGTTTTATTTACTGGGATATATGTTTGTATGTATGTACCAGTGTCTATATTTGTAATTATGGTTATACAGATTGTATTGATCTCTCTCCTTTTCTTTCACTCTCTCTTTTTCTTTCTTTTTTTCTCTTTCTTTCTTTCTTTCTCTCTCTCTCTCTCTCTCTCTCTCTCTCTCTCTCTCTCTCTCTCTCTCTCTCTCTCTCTCTCTCTCTCTCTCTCTCTCTCTCTCTCTCTCTCTCTCTCTCTCTCTCTATATATATATATATATATATATATATATATATATATATATATATATATCTTTTTCATCTCTCTCTCTCTTTCATCCATTCCACTCATCTGTTAAGGAAAATAATTACATATTCTCTCAGTGTTTCTTTTTCGTTCACGGTTAGTCGAGAGTTCAATAATTAGCTTTGTAATTGTGTTGTCGAACGCAGGCTTCTTCT
>BOPN01000227.1:425000-430000 GCA_017312705.2 Penaeus japonicus
ACACGCGTGTGTGTATCTCCCATGTCTTTGAGCGTGTAGGTACTGTACGCTATGTACGTAAGTATATGTGTACGTCAGAAAGTACGCCTCACCCCAGTGGTTAACCTGGGAGTAGTGGTTGAGGGGATGGAGTTAAGGGGAGGGGAGGGGAGGGGAGTGAGGGGGGTCTGACCCACTCGGGAATTACTGCAGTGTTTTCTTTTTGTTTGTTGCCTTTTCCTCTTTTCGATAATAATTGTCTTCTGATTTTTTTTCTCGATTTCTCTTACATTTTCCTCTTTCTTCCTCGTCTCTTCCTTTGCCTCGTCATTACTCTTACACTTTTTTCTCACACTCTGTTCATTCACTTAAACTTACTCCCTTTATTCACTATAGTGCTCGTTCATTCATTCATTCACTCATCCTTGCCTTGTAGACACATGGGTCAATTCGCGCCCGTGAAATTATAATGTGTGTAAATGTATGTACGTGTAAATTGATTTAACTCATGTACGTGAATTCATAAACTTGTAAACTTATGTACGTGAATTCGTAAACATGTAAACTCATGTAAGTGTAAAATCATGTACGTGTAAACTCACGTAAGTGTAAAATCATGTACGTGTAAACTCACGTAAGTGTAAAAACATGTACGTGTAAACACATGTGCATGCAAATTAATGGACGTGTAAACCCAAGTACACGTAAACGGATGTACGTGTAAACTCTTGCAAGTGTAAACTTAAGTCCGTGTAAACATGTGTGAACTCCCAGCCATGTAAACCCATATGAGCGTAAGACTTTCATGTGTGATCTGTAGGATTAAATTATGAGGTGATATATGAGGGCGGCTGGTGCGGGAGGCAGGGATGTTGTGTCGTTTTTCTTGATTAATGGAATTATTATTGCGATGTTTTTGTCTTTGGTTTTTGTTGTTGGTTGTACTCTGTGTGTGTTTGTGTTTGTGTGCGTGCGTTTGTGTATGTATATTTATATATTTTTTTTCTATAGTAATGATAGATTGATAAGATTTATATTTATTTTTATATTCATATTTATGGTACACATTTTTTATTAATTTGTGTAGTTCATATGAATTTCGATGTCAAGCAGAGACCGTGAGTGAAAGAGAAAGAGGGAGAGAGGAAGGGAGAATTTTAATCGCCAGCAGCTGCTGCAGACTCCGCCAGAGAGAGACATTATAAAAACCTTGCTGGAGATAATGTGAGTCTCCCGGGTTCTTGTGTCGAGTACTAGACACATTTTCTTGCGATGGAGACGCGACCATTGTTGTTGTTTTTGTTGTCGTTTTTGTTGGAGTTGTAGTTCTGTTGTTTGTGCTCTCTCTCTCTCTTTCCCCTTCTCTCTCCCTCTCTGTCTCTCTCTCTCTCTCTCTCTCTCTCTCTCTCTCTCTCTCTCTCTCTCTCTCTCTCTCTCTCTCTCTCTCTCTCTCTCTCTCTCTCTCTCGCTCGTTCGCTCTCTCTCGCTCTCCTGCTCTCGCTCTCAAATATACTTATTATGAGACATGACAATGAGACCGTTGCTTTTGTGGTCCCATTCGTAGCTCAAAGTTGTCTGTTGTTGCAGAATATTGAGAATAGTTGCGGAATGTCGCCTGGCGATGCCCACTGATGCGGACTGTTGGCCAATATTGCAGAGTTTTGGCCGGTGTTGCAGGCTAGAGGCAGAGGCAGTGAGGTTGGCACGCGCGTGAGCTAGAGCCACCGGCGGAGCAAGCAGGGAGATTCGCAGGGAGATAAGCAGGCCGATAGATAGTTAGGTAGGCAGGGAGGAAGACAAAATGAGGGGATAAGCATTGAAATAAGCAGGCTAATAGATAGGCAGGTAGGTGAGCAGGCTGTTAGCTAAGCAGGGAGAAAAGCAGGCTAATTGATAGGCAGGTAAGCAGTATGATGTATAGGAAGGCACATTAACAGAGAGACAAACAACCTGATTGATTGACAAGCAGGGAAACAAGCTGATAGATGGAAAGGCAGATAAGGCAGATAAGCAAACTGATAGATAGGCAAGCAGGGAAACAAGCTGGCCGAGAGGTAGGCAGACAGGCAAGTAGGGAAAAAAGAACACAGACAGATAAACATGCAAAGGGATCTGTACAAATATACGTAAGCTCGGACAAACAGGAAGAAAGACAGGAAGAAATTGACACAGGTAAGTGGGGAAATACGTAGGCCGATAGATAGACAAGCATGAGGGATTGGGTTGATGGATAGACAAATAGGCAAATAGACAGATAGACAAATAAACTAGTAGACCTACAGGAAAGAAATACAGACATTAAGAAAGACAAAAAAAAAAAAAAAAAAAAAAAATACAGACAGGAGAGAGATTCAGACAAGCAAGCAAGAGAGGAAATATCTAAGATAGATAAAGAAGGAAATCAAAAGCAAGCAAGCAAGCAAGCAGAGCAGGAACGGAGCGAAAGCAAGAGAGAGGTCGCGGAGGCGTTGGCGAGGCTTGCCAAGAAAACCGTCCATTTGCCAAACTCTGCCTTATTATTTCCCGCTCGCTTCCTCCTCCCTGGTCCAGCTCCTTCGCCAGCGTCGCCGTCTGTGTCTCTCTTTCTCTCGGGCGTCCTTTTGTTTCTCTCTTTCTCTCCTTTTTTTCTCTATATATTTCTTTCTCTTTTGCCTCGTGTTTAGTTTGGGACTTTCTCTTTATCTCTTTTGCTTGTCTCTCTTTATCTCGCTCTCCCCCCCCCCTCCATCTACCCTAATTCATTCACTATACCCTCTCCCCCCTTCCTCTGCATCCCACCATCATTCTCCCCGTCTCCCTCTCACTCACTCATCCATTTCCCCCCCATCCATCCCCTCCGCCTTCCTTCATTGCTTTCATTTGCATTCATATTTCCCCCCCAATGGGACCCGAGGACTGAATCGAGGGTGTTAATAGCAGGCGGGGTCGGAATGCCATTGATATAGTAATCCGGTTGTGTGAATGTTTTTGTTTTGTTTGTTTGGTTGGTTGTTTATCTGTGTATGTATTTATTTGTTTGTCTATTTTCACGGGTTTTATTATGATGGGTTTGGTAAATGAGTGGAGGGAAAGAGAGAGGAGAAGGGGAGAGAGAATGAGGCATTTTGCTTTGGGGGAGGGAGAGAGGAGAGAAGAGAAGAGAGAAAAGGAGAAGAGAAGAGAGGAATGGAGAAGAGAAGAGAAGAGAAGAATGAAGAAAGTGAAGGGGAGAGGGACAGAAAAAAATGCTAATTATAACATTAAGAAAATAAAAAGAATCAAATCACAAAATTATGTGAGACAGATTCAGAGCCGTTTATACCCCGGAACGATGAACAGACGTCCCCTTCCTGTTTTTCACCCGTTCACTCTGTTCAGATGTTGTGGTGTCGGGCTGTGTAACATTCAGGTGGTCGCCAGGTGGTGGGAGATTGCGGTCTTGCTCTCTCTCTCTCTCTCTCTCTCTCTCTCTCTCTCTCTCTCTCTCTCTCTCTCTCTCTCTCTCTCTCTCTCTCTCTCTCTCTCTCTTTCTCTCTCTCCCTCCCTCCCTCCCTCCCTATCTCCCTCTCAGTCTCTCTCTCGCACTCGTTTTTTTCCCTTTCGTCATTTCTTTGTCACTCGCTTTCTCTTTTTCTTTTATCTGTCTCGCTTTCTTACTCTTGTTTCTTACTAGACATATGCGTCTCTCTTTCTCTCTCTCTCTCTCTCTCTCTCTCTCTCTATATATATATATAGAGAGAGAGAGAGAGAGAGAGAGAGAGAGAGAGAGAGAGAGAGAGAGAGAGAGAGAGAGAGAGGGAGAGAGATAGATAGATAGATAGATAGATAGATATAGACACACTTACATACATACATAAAAACATATAAACGCCATCCCCTTCTCTCCCTTTATTTAATTTGCCATTCCCTCAAAACAATTTACAGAGATACAAAAATACCAAAGACTTTGCAACAAACGAACAAGCACGAGCAACGAAAGCCGGGCAAGGACACATTGCAGACAGGAAAACGTTGCCAAAGGAAAACTTCAGTTGCAGTGTAGTCGTCAACATAATCCTTCATGGGCGGTTAGGTAAGGATTTCGGATGAAGGATTCAAGGAGTATTGGCCGCTTAACGGAGTAGGAGGGTCGTTCGGATATCGGATACTGGCGATATTTTGGTGCGTTAGGTTTCGGATAAGATGGCGGAATCGTGATTTTTTTTTTCCAGTCTGATTCGTTTTTGTTTCGAGTGTTTCGTTTCGTTCGATGCGTTGACGTTTCTTCGTTCGGGTTAGGTGAATGTGTTCGGATATGAGGGTGAAGATTCGGAACGGTAGTACGGATTATTGTATATACAAAAAAGAACACTTGAGTGTAAGAACTGGTTATTGTATCTATAAAGAAATAACTTTTAATTAAAGAGCAAATTAAGATAGAAATGAAGTCATCATCCAGGTAATTAGTTTCTTTTGATAGTCATAACTTCTCCATCTGGTGGCTGACAGACCGGAGATTACCGATCAAGAACGTGAAGCAGTAATCAGCTGCAACGTAAACAAGTCATAGACATGCTCCGGCGGTCGAATCATTGCCAGAGGCCACCGTAAACTTCATTTGTTAATGGAGGTTCTTGCTGAGCTATTTTCGCTGATTAACATGTTAATGGGGATTAACGAAGTGGTTTTGTCAGTGCAGGTGAATGTGTGCCTTATTACGCGAGTTCCTTAGGTCCAGAATGGCTCGTCGATTGAACTGAGGATCCATGAATTTGCTTTGTCTCTCTTTTTAATAGCTGTTATATGTGTGTAAAGTATGCGTAAAGGTTTTACCGAATGTGTGTTTTTTTTGCGCAGGTTTTTGACGTACATGTGTGTGTGTGTGTGAGTCTGTGTGTTCTTTATGGGTGACGGTGAAGCGGTTCGCACAACAGCCGGTGCGCGGTTTAAGTACTGGGAACAGGCCGAGTGAGATAACCTTTGGCTGCCCTCTCTCCTCGCGCTCCCTTTTGGCTTTTCGATCTTCCTCTTAGTCTCTTTCGCTCGCTCTGGTTGTTGATTTG
>BOPN01000227.1:437500-445000 GCA_017312705.2 Penaeus japonicus
ATTATTATTATTATTATTGAACTGTCATTATGATTACTTTTCTATTGCCATATTATTGTTATTATTATTATCATTATTAATGTTATCATTGATATTATTATTGTTACTAAATATTATCATTATTTCCTTTGATATACATGCCTTCTGATGTATACCTGTGCAGAGACCCTCACTTGATTCATCCCATTAGTAGATCGATCACACACGAGTTACGTAATTGCAACCTCCCCCACCCATCCCCCCCTCCCTCCTTACCCCCTATCTTCAGCCCCCAGCCCCAAGCCACCTTCCCTCTCTAAGCCCTAACCCCAGCCCTCAGCCCCCAACCCCCAGCCCTCAGCCCCCAGCCACCCTCCCTCCCTTACCCCTCCCCCCCTCGTCCCCTCGCCAGGATGTAAAAAAAAAAAAAAGTTTCCGTGGAATAATTTTCTCTTATTTACACACCTCGGCGTCGTAATCGTGTTGCAGGAGGGAGGGCGTTTTTCTTGTTAATGGTCACCCGGCTGTTTAATTGCATTGCAGTGTACCTAATTATCGGATTTTATTTTTTTGGGCTCATTATTGAGGGAGTGGGGGGTTTGTATCTTTGTGTGGTTGTGCTTGTTGTTGTTGTTGTTTTTGTTTATTTGTGATTATTATTGTCGTTAGGTTTTTGTGATATTGTTCGTATTTTTATTGAATTGTCGATGGAAATTTTACAATATTTGTGATATTGTTTTTGTTGCTCTTATTATTAATCATCAAGAGTTGACGAATTTTTTGTTTTTGATGTTGAATGTCTTATTTATATTATTATTAGTCTTCACGTTCTGCAAACTTTTCTTAGTGTAAATGTATTAGAATCTTCATATTTCTTTACCTTTTCATTTATTCATATAATTAGATTAATTATGTAGCTGTTTTAGTTAGAGTATTTCCTCTCTCATGTAACTTCTCCTTTTCGTTTTTTTTTTTTTTTTTTTTTTTTTTTTTTTTTTCTTTCTTCATTTTTGTTTTCTTCATTTTTGTTTTCACTGTTTTTCTACCTAGTTATCATGTCTTCTCCATTCTGCATAATTCCGTTAAAATTCTTTTTTCTTGCTTATTTCTTTGCAGTCCCCTCTTCGCTCCTTCCCACTTATTATGTGTCTTCTCCATTCTCTTGTATCGCCATCATTCATTACTTTCTTCTTCTCTTCTTCACTTCTGTTTTATCTCCCTGTATCTCCTTCCTTGTACCTCATTCTAGTTCTTCACCTCCCTTCCTGGTTATCATGTGTCTTCTCCATTCTCTTCTGTCTCCTTCACTCATTCTTCTCTTTTCCTCTATCTCCTCTCCTTCCCTGTGCCCCGTTGGTGTCCCTCGCCCTCATCGAGTCTTCCTAATTATCGTCCTGTTTTCCCCCCGACTTCCACAGAAGTGTAAACGGGTGTGTTTGTGTTAGTGTAAGATAGCAAGACTTCCAGTGGGTTGCCAGATCTCCATGGTTGAAGGCTCCCCTCCTTTCCCCTCGCCACCCTCCTCCCCTCTGCTCTCTTCTTCCCTCGTTCACTATTCTGTCTCTCCTCCCTTTCCACCCCTTGCTACTTCTCTGACTTTCCCTCTTCCTCCCCCTTCTTTCTTCTTTCTCCCTCCCTGCCATCCTTCTTCAGGTCCCCATTTCCTCTCTCTCTCTTTCTTCCCCACATTTCCCCTCTTTCTCCAGCTTCCCTCTACTACAACGCGCGCGCGCGCGCGCGTGTGTGTGTGTTTGTGTAGTGTGTGTGTGTGTGTGTACGCGTGTGTGTGTGTGTGTGTGTGTGTGTGTGTGTGTGTGTGTGTGTGTGTGTGTGTGTGTGTGTGTGTGTGTGTGTGTGTGTGTGTGTGTGTGTGTGGGCGCGCGCGTGTGTGTGTGTGCGTGTGTGTGTATGCGTGTGCGCGTGTATATGTGTGTGTGTGTGTATGTGTGAGACTTTGTGTGTATGTGTGTGTGTATGTGTGCGTGTGTGTGTGTGTGTGTGTGTGTGTGTGTGTGTGTGTGTGTGTGTGTGTGTGTGTGTGTGTGTGTGTGTGTGTGTGTGTGTGTGTGTGTGTGTGTGTGTGTGTGTGTGTGTGTGTGTGTGTGTGTGTGTGTGTGTGTGTGTGTGTGTACTGAGAGACTCAACACCTTTAACATTAGATGCGGCACGTGATCCAACATACGAAAAGGCCCCGAAGCTGCAATGGGTTCTCGCCTCCCCTCGCTCTCTCTCTCTCTCTCTCGCTCTCTCTCTCACTCACTCTTTCTGTCACTCTTTCTGTGTGTTTCGCTGTCATTTTCTCTCTCAACTTCTTTTCCTCCTCCTCTACTCCTTTTCCTCCTCCTCTCCTTCTTCTCCTCCTCCTCTCCTTTCGTCCTTCTCTTCCTCCTCCTCCTCCTCCTCCTCCTCCTCCTCCTCCTCCTCCTCCTCCTCCTCCTCCTCCTCCTCCTCCTCTCCTCTTCTCCTCTCCACTCCTTCTCCTCCTCTCCTCTTCTCCTCTCCACTCCTCCTCCTCCTCTCCTCTTCTCCTCTCCTCTCCACTCCTCCTCCTCCTCCTCCTCCTCCTCCTCCTCCTCTATCTCTCCGTTCCTTCCCCTCTCCTTTTCCTTCCCATATTTTGCCTTACGTTGTATCCTGTTCGTGGTGTCCAGTATGGTGTCCGGTATGGTGCCTTTGGGATGTGAGAGAAGGGGATGGGTAATATATGTTATTGTTATGGTGAATGTGACGGTGAGGTTAGATTGTGGTTGTGGTTTATATGATGTTAGTGTGTGTGAAGGGGAAAGGGGTGGGGAGGTGTTTGTGTGCGTTGGAGGGGGTTGTGTGTGGGTATGTGTGTGTATGTGTGTTTGTGTGAGGGGAGGAATATCTGAGGGCCATTTCCATCAAAGGTTTTGTTTTAGGGAATGGCCTCAGTGTTGGGGGGAGGGGGGTCTAAGCTGTCATGGTGCTGCCGGCACTGGTGAAGGTCAAAGGTCGTGAACTTTGGCGAGGTGATGGTGATAACGTCCTATGGCCCCCTCTCCCCCCCTTCCCTTCCCCTCCCCTCCGGCCCTGTTTAGTATTGTCATTATGGCTATGGTGATGGGAATGGTGCAGTTTGTCAGAGATTTTATGTATTGTTGGAGGCAGGATAATGATTGTGATGATATTGATAATCGTTACCATCGTGATTGTGTTGAATACAGGTATCATGATTATGTTTATGATAATCATGACGATGAAGGTTATCTTGATGTTAGCTATAATTATATTGATGATAATTATGATATGGTAACTATTATAGTAATGAATATAATGAAAATTATTACAATAATGGCACTAATAAGGATGCTATCAATACTGGTAATAATAATGATAATGATAATAATAATAGTGGCAATATTAAGGATTATATTGATAATAATAATGATAATAAACTCGATAATGATTAAATAGCTGACGATAACGATGGTCACCACAATAATAATTTTGCCATGATGAGTCATTGCAACAATCAATCAACAAGAAACATCAATTGACAGACATCAAGTTCCCTTCCCATTTCCTCCTCCACCGCCGCCACGTCTTCGAGCTATCTCCTTCGCCACCTTCAGCTAAACCGTCTTAATAATTCACCACCTGCAATTACCCTTCGTAGCACCTGTTTAAACACCTGTTGAAGAGGGGGAGGTGGGAAAGGCCGGGGGTGGGGGTGGAGGGATGGGGGGGGGGAAGGTCATCTCGTTCAAAGACCGTGCATTAACTTGTGTTATGCAAATCTAAAGACATTGTAATCTTGCAACAGGATTCAGGACGGGGAGGGAAGGAAGGAAGGAACATGGAAGAGATAAAAAAAAGGAGAGTGACTTCATTTGCATATTGATGTCGCTTGGCTTCTTCTGTTTTCGTTTGCAAAAGAGCGCGTTAGAATCTCCTTCGGTAACGGGGTGTCATTCCGGCCGTGTGATGTTTCTCTCTGCGTGGTGGACGGGTGGTATTACGTGGGTGTGTATTGCGCTCTCTCTCTCTCTCTCTCTCTCTCTCTCTCTCTCTCTCTCTCTCTCTCTCTCTCTCTCTCTCTCTCTCTCTCTCTCTCTCTCTCTCTCTCTCTCTCTCTCTTTCTTTCTTTTCCTCTCCATCTCTCTTCCTCTCCATCTCTCTCTCTCCCTCTCTCTCTCTCTCTCTCTCTCTCTCTCTCTCTCTCTCTCTCTCTCTCTCTCTCTCTCTCTCTCTCTCTCTCTCTCTCTCTCTCTCTCTCTCTCTCTCTTTCTCTCTCTCTCTTTCTTTCTCTCCATCTCTCTCTCTCTCTCTCTCTCTCTCTCTCTCTCTCTCTCTCTCTCTCTCTCTCTCTCTCTCTCTCTCTCTCTCTCTCTCTCTCTCTCTCTCTCTCTCTCTCTCATTCTCTCTCCTCTCTCTCTCTCTCTCTCTCTCTCTCTCTCTCTCTCTCTCTCTCTCTCTCTCTTCCTCTCTTCTTCCTCTCCCCTCCCCCTCTCTCTCTCTCTCTCTCTCTCTCTCTCTCTCTCTCTCTCTCTCTCTCTCTCTCTCTCTCTCTCTCTCTCTCTCTCTCTCTCTCTCTCTCTCTCTCTCTCTCTCTCTTCCCTCCTCTCTCTCTCTCTCTCTCTCTCTCTCTCTCTCTCTCTCTCTCTCTCTCTCTCTCTCTCTCTCTCTCTCTCTCTTCCTCTCTCTCTCTCTCTCTCTCTCTCTCTCTCTCTCTCTCTCTCTCTCTCTCTCTCTCTCTCTCTCTCTCTCTCTCTCTCTCTCTCTCTCTTTCTCTCTCTATCTATCTCGTTCTTTCTCTCGCTCTCTCTCTATCTATCTATCTCGCTCTTTCTCTCTCTCTCTCACTCTCGCTCGCTCTGTGTGTATGTGTGTGTTTGTGTAGTGTGTGTGTGTGTTTGTGTTTGTGTTTATGTTTATGTGTGGGAATGTGTGTGTGGATGTGATTCCCTATCAGTGAACTTACAGTAAAGTTGTGCGTATATATATAGATATAACAAGATTACCTTCTTGGTGGTATTGAAATAGAGTTAACAGTATTAGTAATGGTGTAATTATGACTATGTTAATGACCATGAAGATAAACTTGGTGATCGCTGCAATGGTAATGATGTTAATGGCTACTATTATGATTTGAGTAACAACCACAATTATTGTTCTGTTGTTATAGCTAATGAGAATTATGGTTGACTCTGTGTGTGTGTGTGTGTGTGTGTGTGTGTGTGTGTGTGTGTGTGTGTGTGTGTGTGTGTGTGTGTGTGTGTGTGTGTGTGTGTGTGTGTGTGTGTGTATGTTTGCATCCGTGGTTTCCCTTGAATATTAATAGTCACGTCCATGCATACAGCCCTCTTAAGTATGCTTGATTAATGAGCATAATTCACGAAACGCAAGCCCCGCCCCCCCCCTCACTCCTCCCCCCCCCTCTCCCCAAAGCCTGTGGCCAATTTACATACATATTACAAATCCAGACGAATTTTATTTCGATTTTCATCCCGTGCCTTCCCGGGATGATTGAAATTCGTCGTAAGCGGTTCACGGTGGAGATAACTTCACTCGCTTTTTCCAGTTTGCGCTGTTGGTGAAACTAACTTTTTTTTAACCTCTCTTTCTCTCTCTCTCTTTTTTTTAGGTGAGTTGAGTTCGGGTAAACACGGTGGCTGCGAACTCATGTCTGGTGGATGGAGACCTTCGCTTTATTGTGGGAGCGGCCATGGCGGCGGAATCGGGGTGAGTGCGCACGCGCATGCACGCACTCGAACTGAGGCACGCAGTAGTCTATCTTCATCTACACATACTTGCAGAAACATACGTTTATTTACACTTACACATACACATATACATACATATACATATACACATAGACATACAATGCACGTACACATACACATATACGTATATATAACATATACACATACACCTACAATATACATATACGTATACATATACACATACACATACAATATAAATATACATATACTTAAACATATACAAACAGCCACACACACACACACAATCACATACACACGCGCTTGGTATGTTTTGAGTGAAAGCCAATTTTCTTTCAGACTGTTTTTTTCTGTTCTTATTAGCATGTTTTGGGGACGGAACGAAAAGTTTTGGTTTATTTAAATTTTAATTTTTGTTTCGTTTAAAAAAGTTTGAGCGTCAATCACCATAGACTGCCAAGGGAAGGAAAGCAGGAGGGACAAAGGGCGAGAAAACGTGTGTGTCATTGTGTGTGAGAGAGAGAGAAAGAAAAGAAAGAAAGAAAGAAAGAAAGAGAAAGAATCCCTTTATAATATACTCTCCCCCTCCCCCAGGCACAGTAGCTGAATCTACCGGCCAGAAGATTTCTTGTTTTATACAATTTACACCATCTTAATGCAGATGTTTATGTATTAGATTTTTTTTAAAGACGAAAAAGGGCGATAGTGTGTTTGCCCCCCCACCCCTCTCTCTCTCTCTCTCTCTCTCTCTCTCTCTCTCTCTCTCTCTCTCTCTCCCCAAGACCCTTTCCTATCCATTATCGAATTCGTGTATGATGACATCCACATTGCTTCCCCCTGTCTTTGTTTGTAGGAACCTAATCATGTTCTGTGTAGGGGCTGCTTTTGACTTTTACCGACAAATTATAATGGAACAGCAAGGAGGATGTTTTCTTCAAGACTCCGCTGTGTCTGTATGTTGTTTTAAGTGTGGTAGGGATGTTTCATTGCTGTTATTACCAGTGGCAGCTTCAGCAGTGGCAGTGTGGCAATTCCTTCATCATTACCAAGTAGCATCTTGTATTGTATGTCTGCAAAGACGCAGTATAACAGCCACAATGACCGTTATTTTTTCCAACCCGAATACATAACCGAATATATAATATCTATATCTCTCGCTTTCTGTTTTTCTGTCCGTCTCTCTCTCTCTCTCTCTCTCTCTCTCTCTCTCTCTCTCTCTCTCTCTCTCTCTCTCTCTCTCTCTCTCTCTCTCTCTCTCTCTCTCTCTCTCTCTCTCTCAAAGTAGCGACCCATTCCCAGCGCCATCTTCGCGGCGGTGCGAGCCAGAGCGGTCAATATTAAATACGTTTACCTTGTCCCAACGGCGATCGGCCTCAGCTGTGCCATACGGGAGAGCGTGGTGGTACGTGCGTGCGTGCGTGCGCGTGTGTAGTGGCCAGGACGCGCTTTAATGGCCCTGGATCCGAGTCCTGGTGAGAAATAATGGAAATGGATCAGAGGGAAGAGGGGAGCGGTGTGGTCTTCTGCGAGCCAATAGGGAAAGAGCGCGGGAAATTCGAAATTTTGAAATTCGGGGAAAGAATGGCGGGTTCAGTTTTTTAGGGTTTGTTTATATCTTGGGAAGGTATGGTATTGGGTTGGTTTTTTGTTTCTTCGTTTTTTATGGTGATTTTAAAGTAAGTTTTTATTTTCTCTTGATTTCTTTTAGTACTGAAGTAAGTAGAGTTGTCATCATTTTTTAAAAATAGTGTTGGAATAAACGATTCCTTTTTTAGATTAAATAAAGGGTTTCTAGTTCTTATAAGAAAAAAAAAGA
>BOPN01000227.1:457500-470000 GCA_017312705.2 Penaeus japonicus
GAGTGTAAGGATTTTTTGAAGGTTGCAGACTTTTTTTTTGCAACTGATTTATCTTTGCTTTATTTCCCTTCTCTCTCTCTTTCACTCTGGCTGTCGATCTGTCTGTGTTTACGTTGGCATGTGTGTATTTATGTAGCCATGTGTGTATGTAAGCCTACCTTATTTGATGTGTCTCACTTTTCCTGTCCCTCTTACGTGTTTTTTGTGCTCATATAGTACATTTCTTTCTCTCTCTCTCTCTCACTCACTCACTCTCATTCTCACTCTTACTGACTCTCACTTTCACTCTTACTCACACTCATACTCACTCTCACTGTCACTCTTACTCACACTCAATCTTACTCTCTCCTTCTCTCTCTATCTATTTATCTCTTTCTTTCTCTCTTTCCATCTCTCTCTCTCTCTCTCCCTCCCTCCCTCTCTCTCTCTCCCTCTCTCTCTCTCTCTCTCTCTCTCTCTCTCTCTCTCTCTCTCTCTCTCTCTCTCTCTCTCTCTCTCTCTCTCTCTCTCTCTCTCTCTCTTTTCTCTTTATCTCTATCTCTATCTCTCTCTCTCTCTCTCTCTCTCTCTCTCTCTCACTCACTCACTCACTCACTCACTATCTCTCTCTCTCACCTTCCCTCTCCCCTACCCCCGCCCTCTCTCTTCCCTTTTTGATTACAGGTTCAATTGTGTTCCTGTTGCGTAAGAACTGCTGAGTAAACAGGAATTGGAGATAAGACGAAACAAGTGGTCTCTGGCGGCCCTCTGAACAGTGTGAGGTAATGGGTGAAAAAGTGAGAAGAGAGGGGGAGGAGGAGAGTAAGAGGGAGATGGGGGATAGGAGAAAAGGGGGGAAGAGAAGGACAGTGGATGAAAGAGAGAGAGGAAGAGGGAGAGAGAGAGCGAAGAGGGAGAAGAAATGAGAGGGCGAAGAGGAGGGGGGTGAGAGAGAGACGAAGAGGAGTGAAGAGGGAGAAAAATGAATAAAAGAGGAATAGAGAGAGGCGAAGAATGAGGGAAGGAGGGAGAGGGAGAGAGAAAGAAGGAGAGACAGGGTGAAGAGGGAGATAAAGAGGAGGGAACAAGGGGCGGAAAGAGACAGAAAGAGGAGTGGAGAGAGAGAGAGAAAAGGAAAAGGGGAAGACACATGGAGAGAAAGAGATGGCGAAGAGTGAAAGAGGGAGGAAAAGGAATCAGAGAGGGAGAGAAAGAGTGGAGGAGAGAGAGAGGGAGAGCGCAGGAGGCAGTGTTTGAGCGGAGCGCCTCCTATTGATTTGTGCCAATACGAAGCAGTGCCACGCCGCACACACGCCCGACCGCAGCGACGTGGGTGTTTACTTGACGGTGGCTCGGCCGGAGGGGGGGGGGAAGGAAGGAAGGAAGGAAGGGAGAAAGGAGGGAGGGAGGGGAGGAAGGAAGGGGGAAAGAAGGAAGGAGGGAGGGAAGAAAGGAAGGAAGGGAGGGAGGGGAGGAAGAGACGAAGGAAGGGAGAAAGGGAGAAAGAAGGGAGGGAGGGGAGGAAGAAAGGGAGAAAGGAGGAAGGAAGGAAGGAAGGAAATGAGGAGGGAAGAAAGAAAGGAAGGAAGGAGATTTTCGGGAGGCATTCATCAGGATTGTGAAAGAGGAAAGTTATTTAAACATGGAAGGAGAGAAACACAAGGAAAACGATGTATATGTGGACAGCCTATGTGAGTGTGTGTGTGTATGTATGGATGGATGTATGCATAAACAGACAGATCGAACGGAACATTAATAAAACGAAAAGGAAAGCTTGACATTCCTTTGCAGAAGCTAAAAAAAAGAGAAAATATGATTCATTGCAAGAGCATATTGCAACCGGTTACACGGAGTGGAAACTGATCAACTATCGGTTATTGCAAAGACGGAGAGCGTAATAGCTTGGAAGGGGGCGAGCCAGCGGAGGGGGGAGGAGGGGGAGAGGGGGCTACACCGGCAACAAGTATTGAAGTATGAGAGCCAGGAATGAAGGTTATGGGGACGGGGGGGAGGGGAGGGAGGTGGGCGTTGATGGATAAGAGGGGAGGGGGCAGTATTCCGAATGGGAAGAGGAAGAGGAATGGACGGAGGACAGGGGGATGAATGGGGAGGGATATAGAGGGGATTGAAAGGAGAGACCCGCATAAACATGCATACACACATACATACATACATACATACATACATACATACTGTACATACATACATACATACATACATGCCTACACACACGCACAGTCGCGCGCGCACACACACACACACACACACACACACACACACACACACACACACACACACACACACACACACACACACACACACACACACACACACACACACACACACACACACACACACACACACACACACACACACACACACACACACACTAACATACTCACAGAGACAAACAAACGCAGACATAGGAATAAAACAAACAAGATTAACAGCCAGACAGAGCAGACAGACAGAGACGAACAGACACACGCACTTCGGCAGACAGACACAAATGAGTATCGAAGGACTAATTAGTAAAGAAGAGCACTCCATCATTTTCCTCCTCGTGCTCTCCTCGTTTTCCTCTGCAACAGAAAAGGACTCATTTTCCTAGACGGGCGTTCCAAGTTCTCTTCCATGTGTTCTCCGAAGGTTCTTCCTGTGTTCTCCAAAATTATTCCACCTTTTGTTCTCCGAAACTTCTCTATTTGTTCTCTGAAAGTTCTCTTCCTTTCGTTCTCCAAAAGTTCTCTTCCTTTCGTTCTCCAAAAGTTCTCATCCATTTGTTCTCAATCCAATAGTTCGACATTTGTTCTCCAAAAGTCCTCGTCCCAAAAAATCTCCATCTGTTCTCCGAAAGTCCTCCTCCCATTCGTTCTCCAGAAGTTCTGCTCGATTCGTTTCCCAAAAGTTGACCCCCATTTGTTCTCCAGAAGTTCTCCCAAACCCCCGCTCTGTTCTTCCGCATTTCGACGCAGTTGCCCGAGGAGGGAAATTGCAGTATAAATTCCGTCTTAGTCGAGGCCGCTTCCGTTCTACGTATTTTCTCTAATTTATATTTTTTATGATCTTTTTTTTATATTTTATTCGGATGATTATTTGGAATATTAAGTTTTTTTCCTTTTTTCGTTTTTCCAGTGAGATTTTTTTTTGACTGAGATACTCTTGAGACCTATTGCTTTATTTTCTTTATTGCTTTGGATTTGATTTCAGGTTATTGTTTTGACTTCGTGTAATAATCGGACTTATTCCATTATTTGTTTTTTTCATTGTGTCGAAAACGCAGAGCTGTAGTCTGTGCTGGTGTATATCTTGCTTATTAAGTAATACTCGGCAACTCTGCTCAGATGTCTGCTATCGGAAAACTTTTTTGTAATATATATGTATATATATATATATATATATATATATATATATATATATATATATATATATATATATGTGTTTGTGTGTGTGTGTGTGTGTGTGTGTGTGTGTGTGTGTGTGTGTGTGTGTGTGTGTGTGTATGTGTATGTGTATATATATGTATGTGTGTATATATATATGTATATATATATATATATATATATATATATATATATATATATATATATATATATACACACACATACACACATACATACATACATATATGCATACAAACATACATACATACATACATACATATACACATTCATATACACATACATACATACATACATACATACATACATACATGCATGCATGTATATACTGTATATATAAACACCTACCTATGTGTATGTATATGTGCTTGTACATATATATAATACGCAGGTTACGTTTTTCTTTTCTATTCTTTTCCATGATCATAAATCAAAAGCAAATATGAAAAAGTACAAAGGAAGAGACAGACAGACAGATGCAGACACATACTAAGACAGACAGACAGACAGAATGAAGAGCCTGAAATAAGAGAAGAGAAGAGCCTGAGAGAGAACGAGAGAGAACAGTGAAGAGAAGAGAAGCGAGCCATAAGGGTGAAATTGGCACTCTGATCGGAATTGGCACTTCCGCTCCCTCCCTCCCTCTCCGCCACCTCCACGTTCCGCTGCAGTCCTCATGTACACGGCTTCCATACCCTTGGCCGGTAATGATACGAATTGGTTTAATTTTCTTGTTAATTATGGTGGCCGTCTCAATGAAAATGGCAATGGTTATAATTATGGTTTGTATTATTAATTAACGTTGGGGTGTTTGATATTATTAGTGTTTGGGGTGTCGTATGTGCGTGTTGTTTGTTCATTTGTATTTGTGTAGGTATGTTTTTTGTGCTTGTGGATATGTGTATGCGCTTTTCATGTGCATATGGGTATGTGCGTTTTTGTATTTGTGTGTGTATGTGTGTGTGTGTGTTTGTTTGTTTGTTTGTGTGCTATTTATTATTATTATTTTATAACGTACATGTGTCAAAACCCACGGTCGCCTTGATGAAGCCGCAGGGATATGTAGGGCGTGGGACGTAGGACACGAGAAAAATCGCTCCTTTACGACTGACGCAATCTTGCCCTTGTTAGCTGTCAGCGGGCGGGTCTGACCTTCTTCATCGTCTTATCTTATTTATATATTTATTTATTCATTTATTTATTATTTTTTTTTTTTGGGGGGGGGTGTTTGCCGAACTTAATTCGTTCGTTATTGGGATATGGTTTTGTTATCATTTCCTCTAATTTTGTTTCATCTGTTGCATTTTATTTATTTATTTATTCTCTCTTTCTCTTCTCTCTCTCTCTCTCTCTCTCTCTCTCTCTCTCTCTCTCTCTCTCTCTCTCTCTCTCTCTCTCTCTCTCTCTCTCTCTCTCTGCAATTTCAGCCAAGATTCTAGAAACGCATTGACTGTGTTAATTAACTTCTTCGCCTTCTATTCTCTTCCTCTTTCTCCCTCCAATAATTTTTCTAAAAATAGCTTATCCTTTCGGTGAATTCACGCTTTGAAACACTTTTAAAAGGATAAAGTGATCCGCCAGCGACTAATGGCACGTTCACTTATTTCGTCTAACGGTTTTAACGGTTTTTACTGGAAATAACCGTTTTAATCTTTCCGGCCGTGTGAGTTTTCTTTCAGCATTTTGAGGAAACTCTCTCTCTCTCTCTCTCTCTCTCTCTCTCTCTCTCTCTCTCTCTCTCTCTCTCTCTCTCTCTCTCTCTCTCTCTCTCTCTCTCACTGTATTTCGTTCTCTCTCCCTCTCTCTCTCTCACTCTATTTCTTTCTCTCTCCCTCTCTCTCTCTCTCGCTCTCGCTCTCTCTCGACGTACCCTTTGTGGTTTTGTTTTCCTTTTTTCATATTTCCACTTGCCCCCACTCTACTTATACTTCTTTTTAGGCCTCTCTGTCTCTGATTAGCAATCCGTTCACATTAGTCCTTTTTAAATGAGATTTAATATTATTTT
Source organism: Penaeus japonicus (assembly GCA_017312705.2). Lineage (NCBI taxonomy): Eukaryota > Metazoa > Arthropoda > Malacostraca > Decapoda > Penaeidae > Penaeus > Penaeus japonicus. Next base: position 462,886 of record BOPN01000227.1, read on the forward strand.
TTAGCGATAAAACCCCATAAAAGAAGCCATATTTTTGAAGGCGAAAATGGCGCTGGGTACACAAGACATCATTCATCAAGAGTCTTCCATCTGTTAAGGAACTTTTTGTTATATAAAGAAGTTATTAGTTGGATAATGAAGTTAGCATCACCAATACCACCTGTTTCCTCCATGGAGACATGCCGTGGCTTTTTTCTGTGAGAGGATATTACATCTAGGGTGTGGATGTGTGTGTATGGATGTATGTATGTGTATGTGTGTAGATTTAGAAATAGAATTATCCTCTTTTGAATCTTTGGGATTTATGCATTAACTTTTTGTTTCCCAGTATTTTTTTCATTCTAAATTTAGTCATCTTGCTCTCTCATTCTCATCTCACCTTTTTCACTTCCAGCTACTCCTTCTCCTGTTCCTCTTCCGTCATTCATCCTCTTAAACCTTTACTCTTCTCCCCTATTTCTCGCTCTGTTTCTTCCCATCCATCCACTCCCTCCACCCCCTCCACCTAATTATCCCTTCCATCTCCAATGCTTCCACCGACCTATCCCTACCCCCCTCTCCCTCCTCCACTCATATATCCCTTCCCCCCTCCACCCTATCACTATCCCATCCTTCCTCCATCCACCTATCCCTGCCACCCTCCACCTCCACCCCTCCAAAAAAGACCACCTCATCTTACACAAGACAATGAAAGTGGACAGCGTAGAGGCGTGTCGGGAGACGAAGGGAGCGAATGCCATCAGATTGCCTCAGTGTGTATGTGTGTGTGTGTGTGTGTGCGTGTGTATGTGTGTGTGTGTGTGTGGAATGATGATGAAGGCTCATGCGGTGACCGTGTGTCCTGGGCAATGGTATCTGTCCTGCGACTGTTGTGTAGGGTTAGTCAGCGTATTCGGGGGTATTTTATCTTACATTTGTGTTCGTGTTTTTGGGCTGTGCCATGATGTCGTTTCCTAGCTGCGTGCTGTGAAGATATGTGTGTGGAGATGTCCTGTCGTGTACTGTGACGGTATTCCTTAGCTGTGCTGTTATAGTGTATCCTAGTTGTCTGTTTTGGTGAGTGTGTCCTTAGCTGTTTGCTGTGACGATGTAATGGTGTATTTTAACTGCATGTAGAGTTGGGGAATGAGGATCCTATGTCCATACCATGTGTCATATCCGCTGTGTATGTGTTGTCTTCAGCATCTTGGCAGCTCCCCCCTGGGCTGGGGAAGGTCTTGAGTTACTACTGCGGCGAGGTGCAGGACTCGGATATATTTTATGCATTAATTGTCAGGATATTTGATGTAGGTTGTTTGATTGATGTTGTTGTTTGTCTTCGTCTTCTTCGTATTATTGTTGTTGTTGTTTTTGTTGTTCTGTTTATTATTGCCATTCATTGTCATTATTTTATTGCTGTCACTGTTCTTTATGCAATTTTTAAAACTATTTTTTAAACTTTTTTCTTACCCTATGTTTTTGCTATGATCCCCTATTCTTTGGCCTCGAAAAGTTGCAAATGATCAGGAAGCCTACACGATCTACGCCCTCCGGAAACGGCGATGCAGCTGCTCCTCTGCAATCGGCCGTTCCGTTTTCATTAAGTCGCAGGCGAGAACTCTCTAATCAGGGAAGTTAATTTAGGTCAACAATTTAATCAGCATGGTCGCTTCACTCGCTCTCCCTTCCTTTCCCCTCTCTCCGCTTCCCTCTCCCCCCCCCTGCCCCTTTCACTATTATTCTCCTTACCCGCTCCCTTCCCCCCATCTCCTCCTCGCCCCATTTCCTTTCCCTCTTCGCTCCCTATTTTATTCCCTTTTACGTCATTAGAAATAGGCAAGTCGAATTGGATGGTTGTGATTAGCAGAATTTTAGGGAAATTGGGAGTAAATGATGATTGATACCTATCAAACTCTCGTGCAATCAAGACCCAGAATCTAAGAAAACAAAAACAACGATAACAAAAAACTGAAACGAGGTTGGTAAGACATTTTCGTGACATTATCTCAGCACAAGCTGTGATTTAGGATTACTTGTAACTTGTAAGATGTTGGATAAAAGCCAATTACTTGGGATTACCACCGATGCAAGGATGATGACTAGGCAACATCACCCCTCACACTTCACCCCCCCCCCCTTCTTCCTCTCCCCTACTTTCTCACTACCTCCCTCAATCACCCTCTCGTCCCTCACACTTCAACCCCTTCCATCCTTCCCCTCCCCTACCTTCTCCCTACCTCCCTCTATCACCCTTTCACCCTCACCCCCTCACCCCCTCACCTTCTCCGCTTCTATATGAGAAGTCGTGGCAGCTGGGATGATGTTATTAGCTTGGTCCATAGAGCGAGGCTGAATGCTGACTTTGTAATGTGTAAGGATGCTTTTGCGGTTGTGCTGCAGGTTGCGTGTTGGTCATTTGGTTGCCGGGGGAGAGAGGGAGAGGGGAGCGGAGGATTGAGATGGAGAGGGGAGAAGGAAGAAGATTAAGGGAGAGAGATAGGGAGGGAGAACGGAAAACGGGAAAAATAGTAGGAAGAGAGGATATGGAGGTAAATGGAGGGGGAAAAGGAGAGAAAGAGAGAGGGGAAAGGGGGATAGGGAAAGATGGAGGGGTGGGTAGAGGATGAAGGAGAGAAAGGGGTAAAAATGGAGGAGGATAGAACGGAGAGGTAGGGAAAAGACGGAAAAAACGTGAAGGAGAGAAAGGTGGATAGAGGGAGATAGAGGAGGAAAAGTGAGTAGAATGGGAAAGTAGGAAGAGAAAACGAGGGATAAGTAAAAGGAGAAAGAGGGAGATAATGACAGAGATGATGATGAATGTGAAGAGGGGAAGGAAGAAAGTGGGTGAGAGAAAGAGGCGAGAAAAGGGGAGAAAAAAAGAGGAAAAAATAAGGATGAAAAAAGGAGGCAAGGAGAAGGAGAAGAGGAAGGAGATGGAGAAACAGATCGGACTGGTCAGTCAGACAGACACAGACACTTGCCCAGCCTAACTTCGTTAAATCTGAAGACCTTCTTGAATTGTGCAAGTGACCCTTTTCTGCCTTCCCCATCCGTCTTCTCTCCTCCTGATGCTGCTCCTCCTTCTCCTCTTCCTCCTTCGCCTTCATCTCCTGTCCTTATTTCTTCTCCTTCTCCTCCTTCTTCTTCTCTTTTTCCTCCTCCTTCTCCTCCTCCATCTCCTTAATCTCCTGCTCTTATTTCTCCTCCTCCTCCTCCTCCTCCTTCTCCTCCTCCATCTCCTTAATCTCCTGCTCTTATTTCTCCTCCTCCTCCTCCTCCTCCTCCTCCTCCTCCTCCTCCTCCTCCTCCTCCTCCATGTCCTTGTCCTTTACATAATACATGAGTCCTTCAGCATGCCCCCCCCCCCTTGCCTCTGGACATGTTCCAGGCTCCTTCCTGGAAGACGAACGCGAAAGGAAGAGAGCAGCCGCCACGTCCAGCTGACCCTGCCGGCCATTCAGCGGTATTCAGAGTGGCACATACACACATTCAAACATATGCACACTTACACGTACAAATACACACCCGTGCACGCATTCGCACACGCACACTCACCAACAGCGTGTGCATCTTCTGCACGTGCCTTGTTGACGCACACGTACACGTACACACTCACATGCACACACATACACACAAACGCACGTACACGCGTACAAACACGCACATCCACACACAAGCGTACAGACGCACGTTCACATACACACTCACCAAACCATATGCCAATGCTCAAAAGAGAAGTCAGTGATACGAACAACAGATAAACCAACACTATCAACAACAACAGCAAGAGAGCCCTCCGCTAAGGGCTCCCAGCCGAGAAGAGAAGGCTTTTTCCGAGGGCTTTGGGAGGCAGGCGGAATGTAGTGTGTCTGTCTGGAAGTATTCGTTGCCTTTAGATATGGGGTCAAGGCATTAAGAATTAGGGTTAGATATAAGGGGTGTGGGTTAGGGATTAAGGGTGTGGGTTAGGGATAAGGACTGTGGGTTAGGGATAAGGGCTGTGGGTTAGGGATAAGGGCTGTGGGTTAGAGATAAGGGTGTAGGTTAGGGATTAAGAACTGTGGGTTAGGGATTAAGATTCCGAGTTTCTGAAATATTATGTAAGACTGATGATGGTAGTGGATGGTTTTAATTACGTCATTAGAAATAGACAAGTCGAATTGGATGGTTGTGAGTAGCGGAATTTTGGGGGAATTGGGATTGCATGATGATTGATACCTATCGAACTCTCGGGCAATCAAGACCCAGGATCTAAGAAAACAAAAACAACGATAACAACAAACTGAAACGAGGTTGGTAAGACATTTTCGTGACATTATCTGAGCACAAGCTGTGATTTAGGATTACTTGTAACTTGTAAGATGTTGGATAAAAGCCAATTACTTGGGATTACCACCGATGCAAGGATGATGACTAGGCAACATTGATAAAAAAATGTTTTGGATTCTGTTTTTGGTGACATACAAACAGATACATTCACACTCACTCGCACACTTATATTCATATTTACATTCACGCTCACACTCAAACTCACTCTTTGAACTCACACTCACACTCACTCTTACTCATTCTTACTCACACTCGCCTTCACACTCACACTCACTTTTCACACTCACACTCGCCTTCACATTCACACTCACTCTTTACACTCACACTCACACAAGCACAAGCACTCTCACGCAAGCACGCGGGTTGAGAGTTCCCTCGAGACTTCGGCACAGAAACAAAGCAGATTCTCGGAGAAAGTAAATTTCCTCGTGGATGCTCTTGAAGACGTTGCTGCAGAAGGGAGGGCAGAGGGGGAGGGGAAGGGGAAGGGGAAGGGGGAAGGGGGAAGAGGGAAGGGGGAGGGGAAGGGGGAAGGGGAAGGGCAGGGGGAGGGGGATGGGGGAAGGGGGATGGGGGATGGCAGAGGGGAAAGGGAAGAGGGAGAGGATTGGAGGGGGAAAGGGGGAGGAGTAGGGTTGGATGGATAAAGTGGAGGGAGGAGGAGTAGAAGGAGAAGGGAGGGAAGGAGGGAGGAAAGATTAGGAGGAGGAAGACGAGGAGGGATAGAACGTACATGTGCAGGATGATGTTAATGATGATAATAATGAAAATAGAAATGATGAAAGTAATAATGATTATAATAACAATGAATAAAATGAAAAGGAGAGTAGGAAGACACGATGGAAGAAGAGGAAAAGAGGAGGCTGAGGGGACTTCTCCTAACAGGGAAAGGGAAAAAGGAAAATAAAGACAAACAAACAAACAACAATAACAACAACAACAGGAGCGCAAGGAAGAGAACGAGCAGGTGGCGCTGTTATCGGTAAAGTATTGCATAATCCGAGAACTTTTTGCGAGATAGGTTTTTATTGCATTTTTTCCCTCGCTTTACTCTGTTATTTGTATAGTTTCGTGTTAAACTTTTTTGCGTCGGGAACAGCGGGCGAGGAAGTAATTTTCGGGTGAGTTTCCCTCCTAAAAAGATAGATTTATAAATAAAAAAGATACAGAAGGAAGAGAGAGAGAGGGAGATGAGAGTGGGAGAGGGGAGGAGGCGTGGGAGATGGAGGGGGAGGGGGTGGGGGAGAGGGAGAGGGAGAGGGAGAGGGAGAGGGATGGGGGAGGGGGATAGGGAGTGGTTAAGGGAAAGCGGAAGGGGAAGGGAAGAGAGAGAGAGGGAGAAGGAGGGTGAGAAGAGGAGGAGGAGGAAGAGGAGACGATGGAGGCGGTGGAGGAAGGGGGTCAGACGTCGCTTTGAGTTACTGCAGGAATTGACCTGACACTGCCTCTGTAACACACTCTGGTGCCTCGGAATGGCGAATATGTGGAAGGGAGAGAGAGGAGGAGGAGGAAGGCAGACACGCGAGGAAGACTTGGAAGAGGAGGCGAGTAACGGCGAGTAGAAGGAAGGAGAGAGAGAGACAGAGACAGAGACAGAGACAGAGACAGAGACAGAGACAGAGACAGAGACAGAGACAGAGACAGAGACAGAGACAGAGAGAGAGAGAGAGAGAGAGAGAGAGAGAGAGAGAGAGAGAGAGAGAGAGAGAGAGAGAGAGAGAGAGAGAGAGAGAGAGAGAGAGAGAGAGAGATAGGATGAAGATATTTTGCCAGAGAGAGGAAGAGTGAAAAAGTGAGTAGGATAAATAAGAAAAATAGAGGGAGGGAAGACACACAGGCAGGCAGACAAAAGACAAACATAGAGAGAAAAAATGAAAGAGTATGAGGTAGACGTAACCGATGTATGCACATGAAAAAGCGATAAACACCACATAAGAGAACGAACAAAAAAGCGACAGCGAAGTAACCCCGTGTAGAGTCGGCCTTGGAAACGGGCGGAAAGTAGATTAATCAATTGAATTGAGACATAATATATCGACGAGGTCTATAGCTCTTCAGGTTCTAAGCTATAGAATTATAATGATGGGTCGTAAGGTCATCTATGGGTGGTAAAGGGTAGGAAGATTGGGGAAAGGGAGGGGAAAAGAGGAGGGAGGAGAAGGGAAGAGGGGGGAAAGGAAGGGAAAGAGGGGGAAGGGAAGGGAGAGGGGAATATCTAGGGGAAAGTAGGAACGAGGAGGGGAAGAGGGGTCATCTAAGGTTGATAGAGGGGAGGGAAGGAAAGAGACGGAAAGAGGAGGGGAGGAAGGGGATAAGGAGGGAGAGGAAGAGGGGTATAGGAAGGGAGGAGAGGGGAGAGAGAGAGGTAGGGGGGTGTGTGTGTGGAAAGGAGAGCCACCCTTTTCCAGAACGGCCATTAAGGGTGACTTAAATAGTGTCAGGTGACTTCATTATGAGGGGGACCTAATGGTGCTGTTGAGCTCTGTCCCGGGAGTGCCCAGTGTGTGGCGTCTTTTCTGTATATGTTTGTGCTTGTTTTTACAAGTAATTGACTTGTGTATCTTGGATAATTACTGTAACATTTCGTCCCATAATTTTTCATCCAAACATCTATTTTTTTTTTCTATGGCATTCGGACCCTTTCATTTTCTTGATACTAGATTCCACATTAATTTTATCTCTCTCCATCGTTAATAACCTCTCGTTATTTCCCTCGTTGACTTTATATAGAACGAAGGGAGAGGAGAGAACTGAAAAAAAACCTGGAATGCATGTGAGCGTTAAAGCTGGTGGGTGGGGGAAGGATC
>BOPN01000227.1:472500-475000 GCA_017312705.2 Penaeus japonicus
ATGTTTTGTTTTTTATTATTGTCATTATTATTGTTGGTGTTATCATTATTGTTGTTATTATCATCATTATCATTATTAGTTGTAGTAGTACTGTTATTATCATTATCATTATTGTTGTTGTTAATCTTCCTTTTAATTAAGAAGAACACGAATGATGATATTGGTGATAGTAATAACAATGATGGTACTGATGTTGATTACTGAAATTATCATCATGATACCGAACCAGAAATCCCAGTTTTAAACAAAGCTTGAAAGAGAAGTAAAACACAAAAAAAAGATGTGAGAGAGTGTAAGAAAAGAATAACAAAGAGGTTTTGTGGTTAAAGAGGAGAGAGGGGGTGTAGGGGGGGGGGGGTCAGCGCAAGGCGGATAGGAGGAGGGGTTTTCGGGTGGGAGGGGAAAGACAGGAGAGGGGGGGGGGGAGAGGGGAAGGTGGGGGTGGGGGTAACACGTGCTTGGAATACTGAACCAATGTAGACTGCGGTCCTGGAAGGTCTGAGTAATACATTACCTCGTTAGCTCGGGCCGAGGGCTTATGCCGAGGGGAGATGGAGGGGAATTGGTGGGGTGGGGATGGGGGGGGGGTCAAGGGAGGGAAGTGGAAGATTGAGATGGCCGTTCCTTGCCCGTCTTCTCTCTTTCTCCTCTCCCTTTTTTTTGGTCTTATTATTCTTTGTTTTATTTGCTCTCTCTCTCTCTCTCTCTCTCTCTCTCTCTCTCTCTCTCTCTCTCTCTCTCTCTCTCTCTCTCGCTCTCTCTCTCTCTCTCTCTCTCTCTCTTTCTCTCTCTCTCTCTCTCTCTCTCTCTCTCTCTCTCTCTCTCTCTCTCTCTCTCTCTCTCTCTCTCTCTCTCTCTCTTTCTTTCTTTCTCTCTCCTCCCCCCCTCTCTCTCTCTCTCTCTTTCTCTCTCCTCCCCCCCTTCCATCTACCCCCCCTCTCTCTCCGCTTTCTCCCTCAATCCCCTCTGCCTCTCCCTCTTTCCTCCCCCTCCCCTCCCCTCCCCTCCCCTTCCCTCCCCTCCCCTCTCTTCTCTTTATCCCTTTTGAGGTATTCATGTATACACAGGAGCCTCCGTTAGAGGTATCTGCCTTTCCTGGACGTGACCGGCCTCTAGGGGCTATGTGATGGTGTGTGAGGGCTGGGGGGGAGGGTGCTTAGGGGTGTGAGGGAGCGGGGGTGGGGGTGAGGGGATGGGGATGTGGGATGGAGGGGTGAATAGGAAGGGGGGTTGCTTAGGGGTGTGAGGGGACGGGGGGATGGAGGGTTGAATAGGAAGGGGGGGATGCTTAAGGGTATGAGGGTACTTGTGAGGGTTATGGTGTAAGGGGTAAATGGGACGATAGGGGGGGCGGTGTAAGGGTGTTTAGGAATAGAGGGGGGGGGTAGGGGTGCCTGGGAAATGGAGCTACTTAGTGGGGGGTAAGGGAAATAATGAGTGCCTGCGTTTGAATAGGAAAGGGTTCTAAGGGGAAGGGTGGGTAGGGTGCGTGCTTGGTAGGTGTGAGTGTGTGCTTGGAGGGGAGGGGTGGGTAGGAGGGTGAGGAGAGGATGGGGGGGGGGTAGGTTAGGTCAAAGCCTCCTTTCTTCTTTCTTTCCCCTTTGACGTCTTTGTGGTCCTTTTTTCCCCTCTCTTAGTTGGGGTTCCGATATGGCTCTTTCTTTCTTTCTTTTTTTTCATTTATTATCTTCTCTTTTCGTTGCTTTGGCTAATTTGGTTTTATTTGCTATTGGTTTCAATTGCATGCGATTACTGTTGAAATATCGCAGTATGATTATCGTTGTACCTTCTATCTTATGCCATTTAACGTTTTTTTTATCTCTCCTAATCTATAGCGATCGAGCCGTATCTCCATCTTCTATCCTTTTTTATTCTATTTGACATTATCCTTTGGCATTTTTTTCTCTTTCAATCCTTCCTTGCTGATGATTTCCATTATCCCTTCTCATCTATTCTTGTCTTTCTTCCCCCTTCCCCCATCCTTTCCTATCCCTTTGGTTATCCTCTTTTATCTTAATCTCTCACTATCTTCCTTCTGCTCCTTCCCCCTAACTCCCATCCTCTCGTATCCTGTTATATCCTATATCATTCTATCTCTCCACTCTTTATCCTATTTCATCCTATCTCTCCGCTATTTATCCTTCCTCCTCCTTACCTATCTCTTCCCTCCCTTATAATCCTATTTCAATTTATCCCTCCACCTTTTTTTCTTCATCCTACATCCCGTAGTCCCTATCCTTTCCTATCCCGTTCTATCTTATTTCATCTTATTCCTCGGCTCTATTCCTTCCTACTCCTTCTTCCATCATCCTTTTTCCGTCCTCCTTCAGTTACCTGCAACATCCTATGGCATAATCTCTGGATAGGAAGGAGGAGGTTGTGGCGTTCGGGCTGACAAGGTCTCGGATCCTCCTTAAAACTCTCTTGAATCCTCCTGGAACCTTCTTGGATCCTGTACAAGACGAAGGAAAGGCGGTCGACGGTTAGGGGTCGTTGGGTC
>BOPN01000227.1:480000-482500 GCA_017312705.2 Penaeus japonicus
TTATTGTTATTGCTATTGTTATTTTTAGTCGTTATTATGGTATTACAAACATAGTTATTGCATCAACTCTTATTCCTATTCCTAAGTCATGGTTCTTAGTCTTCTTATTATTATTTCTGTTATTATTTCTATAACCATGACAGTTACTATTACAATTGCTATTATTATTGCTATTACTATTATTATTACTATCATTATTATTATTACTATTATTATTACTATTACTATTATTATTACTATTATTATTATTATTACTATTATTATTACTATTATTATTACTATTACTATTATTATTACTATTACTATTACTATTATTATTACTATTACTATTATTATTACTATTATTATTACTATTACTATTACTATTACTATTACTATTACTATTACTACTATTGCAAACCCGCCTACTGCTTCACCACGCAAGAGGACTGTTACGCCACACGCCTAGTCAGCTGTGGAGTCCAGAAGCACTTTACAGTCTTTCCCTTCGCAAGACCTTCGCTGACGCAAAATACATGACTGGGGAGGAAGGGGGAAGGGGGATGGGGAGGTAGGGGGAATGGGATAGGGTAGGGGGGAGGGATGTAGGTTTGGGTGGAGGATGGGGAATGGGGAAGTGGTTAGGGTAGGGGGGAGGATGGGTGGAGGATGGGGGTTGAGGAAGGGTAAGGGGGAAGTGGTTAGGGTAGGGGGGTGTAGGTTTGGGGTAAATATAGGGGGGGTAGGGAAGAGGGAAGGGGGTAGAGGGGATAGAGGAGAGAGATGGAGGGCAAGGGAAGAGAAGGGTTTAGAGGGTGGGAGAGAGGTGAGGGGTGTGTGTGTGGGGGGGGGGGGTAGAACCATGTTGCATATGCAATCGGTTTTATCGACTCTTCGTTAGCATTTGAATAAGTCGAGATCTGTGCACGTCAAGGATTATTTGCGCTCCATTCGGGTCGATTAATGATCTCCAGGCGCCTTTAGTATCTGTGGCTTTCATGTTGGGATTTTATTTGGTGATGAATATGCTGCGCGCACTCACTCACGCACTTACTCGTTCGTTCATTCATTCATTCATTCATTCACGCACTCACTCGTTCGTTCATTCGTTCATTCATTCATTCACGCACTCACTCGTTCGTTCATTCGTTCATTCATTCATTCATTCACTCTCTCACTCATACATTCACTCATTCACTCACTCACTCACACACAATGAGTGAGTGAGTGATTGAGAGAGAGACCGAGGGACCCCCCCAAACACTTTCCCCTCTCGCACCTTCCCCAACCTGGAGACTGGAGTATACGTTCTTTTGAGAGAGAGATATATAACCGTTGTTATTCCAACTCCTCAGTAATACACAACGAAGTCCTGTCCATTTTTCTTTCCCGAGATTTAGCCAACACAAAAGGGGCCGAAATCCCTCTTCCGCGAATCGGTTTTGGAAAGTCTTTTTTTCTCTCTTTCTCTCTTTCTTTTTCTTTTTCTTTGTTTTTCCCTTTCTCTTCTTTCTTTTCTTCTCTTCTCTTCTTTCATCTTCTCTTCTCTTCTCACCTCTTCTCTTCTCTTCTCTCCTCACTCCTTCTCTTCTCTTCTCGCTCTCTCTTTCTTTCTTTCTGCTGAATTGAAATTATTAATTTATTTGTTTGTTTTATTGGTATATTTGTCATTTCGTCTATCCGTTTATCTATCTTTAAGTCTGTTATATTTGTTTGTTTATATGTTATTATTATTTTTATTTGTTGCTCTTGTTTTGCTATCATATTGATACTGATAGTGATGATAAGGAAAATGTTATAATCCTTATGATTATTTTCATTTTTATTATTCGTACTCGTAAGTAATTCACTCATTTATTTAATATTTTTTGATGGCGTGCTTTGATAATCGTCTTTCCCATTACGAATATGGGCACGGGTGTATATATGCGTATATTCAGAGGTATATCCTGTTACATACGCGTTTGATCCCAAGGATTTCGGATATATTTCCCCTTCCCTTTTTAGTTAATTCCCCCCCCCCCCACCCCAGCCTTCTTTTCCTATTTTTCCTATTCATAAACTAACAGATGTGAATACATGTTGTTGTTTTTCTTTCTTGGGTTTTTCTCTCTTTCTTATTATTTTTTTCAGATTTTCTCTTTTTTCACGTTTTCATCCTCTCTCTTTTTCTCCCCCTATCTCGTCATTTCCTCTCTCTCTCTCTCTCTCTCTCTCTCTCTTTCTCTTCATCTCCCTTCCTCCCCTCGCTCATCCACTTCCCCTCTCTCTCTATTTTTCGACCTTAATCTCTTCCTTTTAGTCTTTTTGCATTATTATCAAATTAATATTTTATCGCGTGACTTAACTTATTGATCATTTACTGGTCCTTAGATTATCGATTGATTTGGAAAAAAAACTTCATTAATTAGGATTAATTGAGTGATTATTTCAATTACGAGAACGATTTTCATTCTATTAAGGGAGCTTTGGTCGTGATGTGTTTCCACATGATTTTATATACAGTGTATCTGTATATTTC
>BOPN01000227.1:492500-500000 GCA_017312705.2 Penaeus japonicus
GGAAGAGGGGGAGAGACCGGGGAAAAGATTATGAGGAAGAGAAGGAGGGAACTGGAAAAAGATGATTATGAGGGAGAGATGGAGAAAGTAGGTGATGGCAGGGATGGGGAGCATGAAGGGGTGTAATTACCGAATGGGAGATTTTGGAGGCATTTTTCATTTTTTATTTTTCATTTTTCCCCTCCCACTATCCCTTCCGTCTCACTCTCCCCCTTTTCTCTAACCCTCTACCTCTCCCATTCTCCTCCCCCTCCCTTTCCCTTCCTCCTTTTTCCTCCTTTCCCCTATTCCCTCTCCCCCTCCCCCCCTTTCTCCTTCTCCCTCTCCCTTCTCCCTATTCCCTTCATACACAAGAGACATATTCTGAAATATTCTGGAAAAGGAAAAATAAATAAATTGTTTTAAAGCAGTGTTCAGTTTTCTCTTCCTTTCCCTTCTCCTCTCCCTCCCTCCCTCCCTCATTCTTCCCTCTTCCCTCCCTTCTTTAGTCCTTCCTTCCCTCCCTCCCTCCCTCCCTCCCTCCCTCCCTCCTTCTCTCCCCTCCCTCCCTCCCCCCCCCTCCCTCCCTCCCTCCCTCCCTCCCTCCCTCCCTCCCTCCCTCCCTCCCTCCCTCCCTCCCTCCTTTCCTCCATGGTTCTCTACCGTAGCCATTGTGAGTGTGGTACTCGCCACCTCCGACACGTCCTTTCAGCCTCGAGTGGGTACTTGAGAGATGTGCGTGTTGTACAGGAAGTGGAGGAGTAGGTGGAGGTAGATGAGCGGGTGTGGAAGGGGGGAGTGGAGGTGGAAGTAGAAGGGGAAGTGGAGGTGGCGAGAGTAGGAGGAGGTGTGATGTTGGGGCTTGTAAGGGTTGTAGGGTTGTGGAGTTGGAGATGGTGATTGTGGTGGCGGTGGAGGAGGAGTTGGAGGAGGAGGAATGTGAATTGGAGGAAAATAAGGGAGAATAAAAGGAGAAAAAGAGAGAAAAAAAGAGAAGAATGATAGGGGAAGGTAGAAAAATAAATAGAAAAGAAGAACGGGAGGGGATGAGAAAGAGAGAGGGAGAGAGAAGTGAAAAAAAAAATGAAAAGAATAGAGAGAGGAAACAGTAGTAAAGAGAACGTCAAATATGACTGAAAAATAACATACTGAAATTGTCACCACATATGAAGCTTTTATTGCAAGATTTAGACATAATGCGATAAGAAATTGAAGAGCAATTTGCTGAATGACGAAAGAAAACAGCCTCTTCAATTGGCACAAGAGAGAGATAACGAAGAATGGAAAGGAAAAGAAATAGAAAAATGCACTAGAGGTAGTAACAGAAAAGAAAAAGATTGGAGCAGAAAAAGAAAATGAAAAGTAGAAGAAGAAAAATGAAGAGAAGAAGAAGTAGAATAAAAAGAAAAGAAGAAGGAGACATACACTGATAACGCCGTGGACAACAGGACATGCTGAGGAAAACGTGACAACATAGCAGAGACATGTTTACGTTGGGATTCCCTGTTCCACAACACAGCGGCACAGGAGGGGGGCGGGAGAGGTCACGTATTATTTAGTCAGCTGTAGAGAGGGCTTGTACCCCTCCCCTCGCCCTCGCCCTTCTTCCTACCCTGTGTGTGTGTGTTTGTGTGTGTGTGTGTGTGTGTGTGTGTGTGTGTATGTGTGTGTGCGTGCGTGCACACGCGGGCGCTTTCACATGCGCAATCATGTATGTATCCTCGCATTTTGTAGGGACACTCATGTCCCTGCAATATAATAGGACCCGAGTTCTAATTAAGGAAGGCGTACAGATCCTAACTAGCGAGGAAGGCGTAACCTCCCCTCTTTCCCCTCCCCCACCACCATCCCCACTCCCCCACCACCACCATCCCCACTCCCCCACCACCATCATCCCCACTCCCCCACCACCACCATCCCCTTCCCCCCTCACAAACACAAACAAGACGCTGCTCACGAATGTAGAGAGAGATTCCGAGATGGACTGACGTAGTTCCTCCGGCGTGGTTGACTGGCGCATTGCACTGATTCTCTTGTTGAAGTCTTGTTTCCCCTCTGACTGTTGTTAGTCTTGTGACCGGGTTTTTTTGTGGTGTTTAACGTATTTTGAAGAAGATCGACTGTCTTCCTTGCTTTGTCTGATTGTGGCGTGTTGGTTGCGTTTCAGTTTGTATTTGCGTAAGTTTTGATTTTTTAGATTCTATTTTGTAACTGGAATCTTGTATTGATGGCACGGGTGTAGGAGGGGGAGGAAGGGAGGGGAAGCGGGTGAAGGAGGGGAGAGTGTCGGAGATGTTGCCGGTTATGCAATATCTACTCCATTTTTCCTTCGGGTGCGGTGAGATGCGAGAAGCTCTTGCAACTCATTATTGAAATCCTTGCTTATATTTCACGACATCTGTGATTTCCTCGCCGTGAAATAGAGTCCCTTTCCCCCCCAACCGATGGTGACGTTGATGGTGTAGCCCGTCCACTCTGATGGCACGCAGGCGCAGTGGCACTCCCAGGCACTCCCCTCTCTCGGTGCCAGACGCCACAACCCTCTCCCCACAATGCCTACGGAACTGTAGCAACTTATTTATGCATTTGGCGTTAAAGGGAATGGGGGGATTGAGGCCGATGAAGGACAGAAGGCTTCTTTGAACAGCCTTCTTTGGTCGTGTTTTTGAATGGGGGGCGACGGGGAGAAGGCCCCTCGCAGAACGCATGAATGTGTTCATCTAGGACGCGTTTCGGGGAGGCGGCCTCATCACATGACCGCGATGAATCCCGGTTCCTGCGTCTCCCTCCGCCCCGATCGCAACGAGGAGTCCTTCTTGAATGAGACGAAATGCGCCCCTCATGATTCGTGAGCGTCGTGGAGAGACACGACTCGTGCCAGAGGGAGATCTAGCGTCTTTCCCGAATGAAACATGACGTGCCATGACGGAGGCGGCGGCGGCGGCGGCGGCAACGGCAGAGCAGGAGGAGGAGGAGGGTTACCGTACCTCCGCCACCCCGGACGCCAGCGCGCGGCTCGCTCGTACCGCCATCGCTAGTTGTGCGCCGAACGCCGTCGGGAAAGGGTGTGTGTAACGCCAGGAAAGCCCACCAGACGGACGATTTAATACGGCATCAATAGATAGGATAAATCAGAAGTGTAGTGTACAGGAAATATATATATATCTCGCTGATAATTGTGTGACAATAAGCGGAGAAGGTTTTTCTTTCCTCATCATCGAAGTGGTGACGTAGTGGAAGAGACCGAAAGAAAGAAAGAAACGTGAAAGGGTTGGGATCCAAAACAAAAGCGATTGACATCCCTGAGTGAAGGATCGGCCATACACGAAGACCGCAGAGCGAACGGGGTGGATGCATCTGGACGCGGTTTTAGCAAGAGAGCGGATTCGCCCGACGACGTTCAGGAGAGCCGTTCGCACCAGACGCGGTCCAGGAGAAAGGTCCTCACGCAGGCAGGCGGATTCGGAAGGGGCGTTCGTCTAGAAGTATCCGAGGATATCTTAGAGTTGATACCCACCTCCCCCCCCCCCTGCCTACGTGTGCTGTTTGAATGCAACATCCACGTTCCGCTCTCCGGAATCTGCAATCAAGGCCGGGGATGGTCGAAGAGTAGACGCGGAATAAACGAAATAAACAAAGCAAAGAAGTGCCAAAAATAACAAGGAAAGGGCAATAGGTGGCCAGAATATCGGGAAGTGTTAAGAAGAAGAGTGTAGTGAGATCAAAACCCAAAGCAGAGAATAGAGTGTAGAAAGGGTACTGCAAATAAAGTGTGATTTAGTAACAAACCGTTGCAATACTGTCTTATTTAAATAAGTGTGCCGTATCTTATTTGCATATCGTCGTAAGTGCTTTACAATCCTCCTTCAACGTTAACAATAATAGCGACGTAGTGTTGACAGCGCGTGACGTGACTGTGGACAATACTCCATTTTTATTGTAACGTAACGTGTCTTGCTAGGAAGCGCCTACAGCATATACTCCAAATATCATACTACTCATATATGCACATTATATCCGCATCATTCCTTTATATTACCCCTCTCTAGGACATAAGCTAGTGCTAAAACTTAACAATGTAAAAGTTACTCGTACGGATCTATATAATGGACCTCGTATAGCTGCTGTATTGCCTTATAGAGCATATATAAATACATAAATAAATATATATATATATTTATTCATATATATACACGGTATCGTAGATCCTAGCCGTCTTCCTTATCGTCATACCCTCTAGGACTGAAGGACACGAGTGAAGGAGACGCCCATCACAGTGCTTTTCTCCTTCGTGGCCGATAAAAGGAGGTGTGATACGTCTTATGTATATATAGAAATAGATTACAAATAGGGATATATATATCTCTCATATCTATATATATAATCCGTGACTGCACATAGGTGTGTAGGTGTGCATAGAATCCTGTCTGTTTTATTTGTTTTTTCGGTGCTGCGAAATTTTTGAGGAAGGATTTTGTCGCTGTTAGATCTACAGCCTATACAGCCTACGAATCCACGCCTGCCATACGGCCTTACTTGAAGGCTGAAGGATATCGAAGGTGCTGGTGCTTGGAAGGATAAAGGAAGAAAAGAAGGAATACGAAGCGAGTAACAACGCCTAGCGAAGGGGGAAGGGTCGAAGGAAGGAAGGAAGTGTGTGCGTTTGTGTGTTTTAATTTTTCGTGATTGGTTTTAGTTTTTGTTTACATGTGTAGTAAGTGAAGCTCCCCCCGAGGACGCCATGATCCTTGATAACAGGCAAGTCCCCGACATCATCGTGAGCCGGGAGGGACTCAGCCAGAACAACAACAACAACAACAACGCCCGCAATGGCAACGGCAACGGCAGTCCTCGTCACGTCGGAGGCAGGAATGGCAACGGGAGTCCCAGACACGTGAACTACGGCAACGGCAGCCCCAGGCATGTCAACTACGGCAACGGGAGTCCCCGCCACGTCAACTACGGCAGCGTCAGCCCCCGACACGTCAACTACAGCAGTGACAGTCCTCGCCACGTGAGCTACGTGAACGCCAGCCCCCGACACACGCGCAGCGACAGCAGCAGCGATGGCCAGGACAGGTCGAGCCACATGTCGCCGCCGCCGGGCTTCAACAACAACGGCAGCCCCAGGCACACCAACAGGAACGGCTACGGCGGCGGCGGCGGCAGCGCGGGCAGCGGCCGCCAAGACGGCAACGGCAACAGCAGCAGCGACAGCCCGCGGCACCGCCACCACCACCACCACCAACAGCAACAACAACAGCAACAGCAGAGCCAACAACAGCAACAGCAACAACAGAGCCAACAGCAGCACCTCCAAGGCAACGGCAACTATGGCAGTCCGAGGCACAGCGCGAGGAATGGCTACCTGGGCAGCCCCCGTCACCACAGCAGCAGCGGCAGCAGCGGCGGTAGCGGCGGCGGCGGCGGCGGGGGCAGCGTGAGCCCCAGGCACATGCAGAGGCTGTACAGCTTCGACCTGGGCCACGGGAGCCCCAGACACTCGGTGGGCGACGCCGACGACGTGGACGCCTCTCAACTGGAGGCGGAATTGCGGCGCCACGAGCAGCGGCAGCAGGAACAGGTGCAACTGCATCTGCAGCAACATCGACAACAGCAGCAGCAGAAGCAACAGCTTGAACAGCAGCACCATCATAGACAACATAACCAGGAGCAACAGCAGCGGCAGCATCAACATCACCAGGAGCAACAGCAGCGGCAGCATCAACATCACCAGGAACAGCGGCAACAACAACACGAACAACAACAGTATCGTTTGCAACAACAGCAACAACAGCACGAACAACAACAGTATCGATTGCAACAGCAGCAACAGTTCCTAGAACAGCAGCAAAAGCAGAAAAATCTGCGGCAGCAACAGCACAATAATCATCCTCAGCAAAGTAATCAAAAGTATCAGGAACAGCATTATCATCATCAGCAGCAGCAGCAGCCACAGAGGCAATTGCAGCAGCAGAGGCCACAACAGCAGCAGCAGAAGCAGCAACAACAGCCGCAGCCGCAGCAGCAGCAGCAGGATGGCGTGGAGCGCGGCGCCAAGACGAGCAGCAGGATCCCCGTGCAGGTGGGGGAGAAGGGGCGCGACAAAGCGAGCTCGCCGGAGTCGCCATCCGAGGGTCAGCCGGGCCAGCCGGGCCAGCCGGGCCAGCAGGCTCCGGGGAGCCCGAAAAGGGCGCCGCCGAAGAGGGGTCGCGCCCACGTGACCTCGACGCCCGTGCGGAAGCCGCCCGAGCCCGAGTCGAAGGCGCCGTCGGACTTCAAGTCGGTGGTGAAGGAGTACTCGCAGCAGAGCCCCAAGCGCATCAACCTGCGCAACAAGAACTACAACTACTTCAAGTACGGGCTGTGCCGCATCGAGGTCAAGGACAAGCCCACCAAGAACTGGCAGCCGTGGCTGCGCTTCGAGGAGGGCGACAAGTGGAGCTCGCCGGAGAACGACAACCTGGAGGTGCGTGACAAGCTGAACACGCACTCCACCAAGTGGAACCGGCAGCACAGGAACTGGTCGTCGCCCGAGCAGGAGGAGTGGGGCGGCGGCGGCGGCAACGGCGTCTGGAACATTGAGTGCGACAAGAGCGAGGAGGAGAACGACCAGGTCTTCATTCCGGACGAGGAGGAGAGGGCGGACAACGAGCAGAAGGAGGAGGAGAGGCAAGAGGAGGAGGAGGAGGAGGAGGAGGAACAGCCCGCGCCCAGGCGAGAGGTCCGGCGAATGCCGCGGAGTAGCAGTTACGGCCGGAGGGAGTCCTGGCCCGCCATGAACGGGAACCTGATCTCGCTTCCCGTGGAGGCCGACCGCGGGCCGAGTCCTCTGGCCAGGGAGCGGGCCAGCAGCCCACGCAGCAACGAGTCCTCCGTCAGCAACCCCCGGCGGAGCCTGGGCGGGGCGCCGGAGAACAAGAACTGTCGCATCTCGAGTCCGATCCACCGCGGGGTGAGTCCGGTGCAGCGGGTGGCGAGTCCGATCCAACGCGGCGCGAGTCCCAA
The DNA here is from genome assembly GCA_017312705.2 of Penaeus japonicus. Classification (NCBI taxonomy): domain Eukaryota; kingdom Metazoa; phylum Arthropoda; class Malacostraca; order Decapoda; family Penaeidae; genus Penaeus; species Penaeus japonicus. The sequence continues at coordinate 499,488 of BOPN01000227.1, forward strand.
GTTCGTGAACCGCGGGTCTTCGCCTCGGACGGTGGGCGGCAGCCGCGGGCCGAGCCGAGGACCAAGTCCCCGCTGCGGTAGCCGGTCCAGCGGCTCCCTGGGCTCGCTGGCCACGAGTCCGGCCACCAGCATGGACTCCCGAAAGGTGGTGGACACGGAGACCGACTGGGACTCCGGCGTGGACTCGGTTACTTCCAAGATGGTGCTTATTAGGTGTAAGGACGCTAACTACCTGACGAGGATCTACCTCGACAAAGAAGGTAAGGACTCTGGCCTGACTGGCTCCTTTCGTAAAGCTTTGTTGAGAATATTATTATTACACGGATTTCACTTATCTACTACTTCATCTTTTAAAACTTCAATCACACGCACATGTACGACGAAAAAAAAAGAAATCTTCCATACCACAAACTCTTCCGCCAAGTGGCTATCAGTATTCCACGAAGAGCGCTCTGCAAGTGCATCTCCCCCGAAGCCTTTGAGTTGACAGGCAACGCGAGGCTCGGAATAGCA
>BOPN01000227.1:505000-510000 GCA_017312705.2 Penaeus japonicus
CGGATGGATAGATAGATACATTATTATTGATATTGAGATTCCATCCTGCTTTTAAATTCCTTCGGTGCGCCTTAACCCTTCCTGTGACATTCATTATCCTAGATCTCTCCCTCCCTACACTTCCTACCCCCCCCCCCCCCCCATCCTCTTGCCATAGCTGGTTGGCACTCCTTGAACTCCCTGCGGCTCCTAATGCCGGATGTGACGTCACGGCGTTTTAGCCCAACAAGCTGCCGCTTCGGTTTTTCCTTTCTTTGGCGGCCGCTGCTGGTGGTGGTGGTGGTGTTGGTGTGTCATTGTTGTTGCTGTTGTTGTTTTTTGCTGTTTTTGTTATCATTATTGTTGTTGTTTTGTTATTATCATTATCACTGTTATGATTGTTTTACTCTTGTTATTGTTATATTACATGCGTGGTGCGTTTAAGTCCATGCTCATCATACACACACGCGCGCACAGGGAGTTACACTATATAAAACTTATTCGAAAGCTTTTATAAGACTCTCTATATTTTTTCCTAGTCTTCGATATCGTCATCGCTCATCCACAACAAAGAGACACATTTCGCAGAACACCTTCAACATAGTCAACATAGTCAAAAAGACGAAGAAACACACCCAAGAGAGTCGAGACACATAACGCCTAAACACATCATAGCTATGGCATGAAAGACACATGATCTCGGTCAGCATAAACCGTATAAGAAAATAATAAAAAAAGAAAAAGAATATTCTTTATCCAGCGTTCATGACCTCATTGGAGGATCATTTGCAGCGAAAGGTTATCAGGGTAAGCGAACTCATTGACGTCGTTACCAAGCGCTAACGATCAAAGCAGGTGGCGGTGGCGGGGGGTAGGGTGGGGGTGGAGGGAGTGGGGGGGTGGGGGTGGGAGGGAGTAGAAGGTCGGTGGGAGGGTGGAAAGATGAAGGAAGAGGGTGGGTGGAAGGATGAGGAGGAGGAGGTGGACGTGGACGTGGAAGTGGAAGTGGAGGTGGAGGTGGAGGTGGAGGTGGAAGTGGAAGTGGATGAGAAGGAGAAGGAAAAGGAGAAGGAGGAGGAGGAAGAGGAAGAGGACAAGGATGAAAACGAGGACGATGATGAGGATCAGGATTAGGAGGAGGAAGTGAAGGAAGTGAAGGAAGGAAGGGTGTTGCGGAGGGAGAAGTGCGTGTGCATTGGCGCGCTGATGTCGGTGCCAGAAGGCGGCCGGTGCCATCAGATCCCGTCACCCTCGGCCGCGTCACGCTCATCGCCTGGCACTGCACTCTCTTCTTGCCGTTTTGCAACATGTTTTTTTTTATTATCATATTTTTTTAATCATATTTTTATATTTATTTTCCGGGTGATCTCATGTGTTCGCGGAGATAAAGGATAGAATTCTAAGTGGGGGATTATGATTTGTTTACGTATGTAGGCTGGCGAAAGAGGTCAGGTTAGGTGATGCGTGAGTCAGGTGGATGTGATAGATTCGATGATTTGACGATTAGGTAAATGCATGTACCAATGCACACGCACACACACACACACACACACACACACACACACACACACACACACACACACACACACACACACACACACACACACACACACACACACACACAAACACAACAATCATAGCCTATATCAACAATAAACACCAGATCAACAACAACACCAGATCCTTTATAAAAGGTCGGGAGAGGATTAAAGAGAAAGTAAAAAATATATAGTAAGGGGGTTAATAACATGCGATAATTAAAATAAAAAAAGAAGAAGGAAGAGAGGCAACGCCGGAGAAGAAGAGAGAGAGAGAGATGCTGAGCTTCGAGAACATTCGTCGAGACATGGGCGGGGTGGGGGGGTGGGGGTGGCCTGTGGGGGGTGAGAGTGTATGAGGGGGGGAACTCTGTCGGTAATCTCTTTGTTGTGCCTGAGGGGCATGTTCTCCCGCACTGTATGATGGTGGGGGATGATGAGAATGGTGGTGATGGTGGTGGTGATGATGATGGAGGAAGAAAAATCATGATAAGGATGAAAAAAACGACAACGATGATAATGATGTGATAGAAGTAGTGAACCAACAAAAAAAAGTAAGAATGAGTATATCAGAAAAGAAGAAAGGAAAGGAGTCAGCCGAAAAGGAAGAAAAAGAAAGGGTTGGGGGAGATGGAAGGGTTGGGAGGTAGGAGGGGGGTGGGGGGGGTAAGAAGGGCACCCGACATCTCCTCCGATGATGAGGTCATTTCGCCCTCTTCGACAGAACCTTCGAGAACGCGGGACAATTTCCAGGCGATTTCACGCTTTCAGGAAGATTTTCAGAAGCATCGGAATCTGAGGGAGGGAGGAAGGGAGGAAGGGAGGGAAAGGGATGGAAGAAGGAATGAGAAAGGAGGTTGGGAAAGAGAGGGTAGATAAAGAAGGGACGTAAAAGAGAAAGGAGAGGAGAATAGAAGTAGACCTAAATGAGAAGAAGAAAAAAAACAGTAAAGGAAGAAAGAAGAAGGGAGATGAAAATAAAAAGCTAAATGTCGAATTCAGAAAGGGGAAAAGAGGAATAAAAGAGAGGGAGGAAGAAAGGGAGAGAAGCCCAAGAGGAGGACGAAGGGGGAAGGGCGAAGGGGATGCTGCCGGCCTCTCTCTCGTCTGGCGCAGATTGCAATGCGGGCAGTGCCGACGACTCGCTGTATTTTCGCAGCTGCAATGACATAAACGGGCTGGTGGGGGGTGGGGGATGGGGGGTAGGCAGATGGGAGGGGAGGGGAGGGGAAGGGAGGAGAGGTGGGTGGGTGTGTGGGTGGGTGGGGGGGAGGTGTGCTTGTCTTCATTCCTCGGGGGGAATTCAAACCTCAACCGCCTTCGGCTCCTCAACTCCTCCTCTTCCTTCTGGTCATCTTGCTCTTTCGCTCTCTCTTCCACAAACATGCACACGCATTCGTACATATGTATATATATATATATATATATATATATATATATATATATATATATATATATATATATATATGTGTGTGTGTGTGTGTGTGTGTGTGTGTGTGTGTGTGTGTGTGTGTGTGTGTGTGTGTGTGTCTGTCTGTCTGTCTGTCTGTCTGTCTGTCTGTCTGTCTGTCCGTCCGTCTGTCCGTGTCTGCCTGTGTCTGTATGTCTGTTTGTACATATATATTTTTATGCTGGTGTTTTACGGCCTCGGAGATATTGATTTTTTTGACGTAACGAAAGGAAACATCTTGGGGTTCCTCTTGACCTGACCTCTTCTTGTTTTAAGACGTTTAGCGGTTATGTCACTCCTCTCCTTTATCTGTAACGTCACTGTTTGCTTTCCGTTTTTCGTGAGGTATTTATTTTCTCCCATAATGTCGTAACTACAATTACTTTTTTTTATTAGTTACGTTGTTTGTTATCCTTTTGATTTACTCTTCATGTCAAGGAATTTTTTTTTTATAATAAGAATTTCATTTTGGCATTTCCTTTCCCCTTCCTTCCGAACGTATCTTTTTGGAAATTTACTCTCGTGAGTGAATACCGTTTCTTTGCACGCAAATGAAAAGTTGACATTCTCCCATAAAGGAGTTTTATGGCCACGCCACGTAAGGGCTTAATTTGTTGTTGTCAGGCCCTGTGAGCCCAATATTTTTGCGGGGATGAACTTATTTTTATCTTAGTGGACATCTTTGTTGCATTGCGCTAGTTTTGTTGTGTTTGTTTGTGTATGTCGTGGGGGGTGTTGCCTTTTTTGTGTACTTTTTTGGGTTATTTTGATTTATGTTTTTTTATTTTGTGTGATTCCTTGTCGTTTTATGTATTTTTTTTCTTATTGTACTCTGTATCATTATTTTGGTCTCTTTTGTTTTCTCTATGCCTTGCCATTCTCTCTGGATTCTTATCTCACTCTCTCTCTTTTCCTCTCTTCGTCTCCCACTTCCCTCACTCTTGTTGACGCTCTCGGCCATTTCTTTAGCAAAACAAACAATCAGCTAAGCAAATAAACCAACCCGGTCACGAGTAAGGATGACTAAAAGCAACAACAACAACAACAAAAGGAAAACAAAAACGAGGAAATATTTGATTATACTCACATCTAATTGGAGTGCTAATGACGAGAAAAAAATAATGCGACTTAAATGTTGTCTTCCTCCTCCTAGCATATTGCATGGCGTTCTTTCCTCCCGGGATTGTGTGTGTGTCATGGCAGAGCGTCATTGCAAAAAGATAGGAAGAAATGATGTTTAATTGTACTGACAACTAATTGTGATGATAATGACATGGAAGAAAAGATAAGTAGATATGAATGTTCTCTTTCGTCCAAATGCGATTCATGGCGTTCGTTTTTTTCTGTCTGTGTGTGTTATGTCATGATGTTAGAGCAAAAGGAAAAAAAAGGAGGAAAGAAATGATGAAAGAAGAAAAATATTTGATTATCCTGACGACTAAGTACCCTACTCATGACAAAAAAATAAAAAAAAAGATAGATGTTTTCTTCCTCCCTGGCCCCGTCCATGGTGTTCTTCTGTTCCCCGTTCCTGTGCGTCATGTTCTAGTGTTATAGTTCTTGTCCTCCCATGACGAGCCACGCGCCGCAGGCCATGCGTCAGACCGCCATCCACGTCGGTGCTGTGATTGGCGGTGACGTGGCTCTTGTGGCTCTTTGGACTTTTGTTTGTTGTTGTTTGTGATTTTTGAGGGCGGGGGTGAGATTTTGGGGGATTTTTTTTTGGGGGGGGGGGGTGGAGGGGTAATTTTGTTTGTGGTTGTTTGGTTGTTGGTATGGGCTGGTTTTGATTGTTTGTCCGTTTTTATCTGGATGTCTCTGTCTCTTTCTCTCGCTCTCTCCATCTCTCCCTCATTCTCTCTCTCTCTCTCTCTCTCTCTCTCTCTCTCTCTCTCTCTCTCTCTCTCTCTCTCTCTCTCTCCCGCTCTCCCGCTCTCCCGCTCTCTTCCCCCTCTCTCTCTCTCTCGCTCTCTCTCCATCTCTCCCTCTCTCTCTCTCGCCCTCTCCATCTCTATCTCTCGCCTCGCTCGCTC
>BOPN01000227.1:515000-520000 GCA_017312705.2 Penaeus japonicus
CCCCCCCCCCCTACCCTTACTCCCTGAGCTCTTTCTCTTTCGCTGATTTTGAATACGACTTGACATCCCCCTCTTCCTCCCTACCCTCAAAACGAGGCACTGAACTCGATATCTTTCCCCTCTCTCCTCTGTCTCTTCCTTCCCCGTCTTCCTCCGTTCCCCGTCTTTCCCGCGTCTCTTTCCTGTTTCTTCGTACTTTTCTCTACTATTTGCGGTCTTTCTTTAAGGTTGGTGTTACTGTCTCTCTCTCTCTTTCAACATTTCTCTTTCTCTCTCTCCATATTTTTCTATCTCTTTCTACCTCTCCATATTTCTCTTTCCCTTTCTATCCCTCCACATTTCTCTCTGTCTCATTACGTTTCTCTCTCTCTCTCTCTATCTCTTTACGTTTCTCTCTCTCTGTCTCTTTACGTTCTCTCTCTCTCTCTCTCTCTCTCTCTCTCTCTCTCTCTCTCTCTCTCTCTCTCTCTCTCTCTCTCTCTCTCTCTCTCTCTCTCTCTCTCTCTCTCTCTCTCTCCCATTCGCGTTGAGCGCATGTGGCCCCGAGTTCCTTTTCTTCATCGCCGGCTGTTGCTTTTGGTGAATCATAGGGTGGGAATCTGTCGCTCCTTCTCCCCTCTCGCGCGCCTCTCCTCCCCTCGTCTGGCTCTTCCACTTCTAATTATGCCTTCCATGCCTTCGTCTTCTCTTTCCTTTTCTTGCCTTTTCTTTCTCATGCCTTTGTCTATCTTCGTTCGGTTTTTAATTTCTGTTTTTTTTTTTAGTAATCTGTCTGCTGTCTCATTTGCTCTTTTTTATTTTTTTTATTTTTTTGTTTATTCGTTCATTTTGCTTTCTCTCTCCTCCCCCCCCCCCACACACTTTCTCTCTTCTCCCTTTTTTTAATCCCTTCCTTCTATCTCTTTTGTTTCATTCTCCCTGCTTATGTACCTTCTCTCCCTTCTACCCCCCTCCCTCTCTCTCGACTCCCCTTCCTTTTTCTCTCCTTCTCCTTCTCCCCTCGGTTCATCACGCGTTCTCGCCTGTTTGCCCTCTTTTCATTTCGTATCCTTTTGTTTCTCTTCCTTTCTCTGCTTCCACGCTTATTGTTCATGTGCGCCTTTTGTTTATTTTTTTTGTGTTTATTCTTTCCTCCGTCTTTCAATTATTTTGCCACCTTCCTCCCCTTCTCCTGTCCGCTTTCTTTTCCTCTCAAACTGCCCTTCATCTCGGATGTGTTTTCTTCTTTTTCACCTACGTATATTTCCTTTGTTTTGTCTCCCATTATTGTATCTCCCTTTTCGGATATCTTTCTGTCTGTCTCTCTTTGTCTCTGGTTCTTTCTGTCTGCCCCCTTCCTCCCCCCCCTCTCTCTCTCTCTTCTACTCCCCCATTATTCGGTTTTATCCTTCATTTCCTCTACTCCTCCTCTTCGGAAAATCCTCCTCGCGTGTTTGCCTTCCTCCTCCACTTCGGTTCTCGATTAATGACTCTCACGCTTTTCTCTTCGTGTTGCTGTCTCCCTTTCTCGAGTCTTTATATTCATTTTTTTGTGATGTTTTGTTTATCGTTTGTGTTCATATATTTTATATTTTTTATATTTTTTGAATTCTCGTCTCCTTCACCTCCACCACACCTTCACCTCCCCCACTTACCCTTCTTCTTTTATCCTCTTACTTTCCCCTTCTTTCACGTTACCCGAGTTTGCCCTCTTTCTCTTACCGCCACTCGACTCCCCCCCCCCCCTTCTGATCGCCTCATCCTCGAGTTTCTCCTCTCACTTACGTTCCTTCGAGGAGAATATATGTGGAGAGAGAGTATCGGGGAATAGAAAAGGGAGATTAGGGATGTGGAGAGTCAATGGAGAGGGTGATGGAGGAAGGGAGAGGGAGGGAGAAGGAGGAAGGCAGAGGGAGGGATGAGGAGGAAGGGAGAGGGAGGGATGAGGGAGGGAGAGGGAGAGGGAAAAGGAGGAGAGACAACGAAAATGAAGAGCGCAGAACGCGTGATTAGGGTGATCTTCAAAGGGAGAGGAGAGTGTATTGTAGAATCGAGGGGAAAAGAGCAACGAAAGAAGACTGAGAGGGGAAAGAGGAAGGAGAGGAAGAAAGGGGGTGAAGGTGAGAGAGGTGGAAGGGAGGGAGGATCCGGGAGGAGGAGGGAGAGAGAAAGTGAGAGAGAGAGAAAGAAACAGGAAAAGAGAACGAAGAACGAGGCAGGAAGATGACGTTCAAGAATAAGGACAAAAGTGGAGGAGGAAGTGAGGGAGAGCAAGCGAGGAGGAGGGAAGGGAGGGAGAGAGGCGGCGACGACGACGAGGTGGAGGGAGAGAGGGTGGGGGACGGGTGGCGGCGAGAGGCTGGTACAGTCATCAGTGAGTCATCCAGCCTGCCACCATCTGAGCGTGGTTCACTTAGGCCGAGAGTCTTGTGTCATTGCTATTATCCCTCGCCCATATTGTCATCCAGTTGTCCTCTGTCCGTCTTTGGGATAGGGCAGGGGGGGGGGGGTATTAGACGCGAAGAGAGGGAGAGATGGAGGGTAATAAAGGGAAGGAGAAGTAAGAGGTGAAAGATGTGATAAGGGAATCAGACAGGGAGAGAGAGAGAGAGAGAGAGAGAGAGAGAGAGAGAGAGAGAGAGAGAGAGAGAGAGAGAGAGAGAGAAAAAGACTAAAACCAAGGAGAAAGAATATAGAAAAAGAGATAAATGTAGACATGACGAAAGACAGATGATACCTATCAAGATAAACACGCAATCGATAACCATTTTAAGGAGAGAAAGAGAGTGACCATCGGCAGTCCTCCCATCTCATAAAACCCAAATGTATATCAAAGTACACACTCCATGATTACACGTGTACGTATTCGGTGTCATGTACACGCAGGGAGAAGGGCAATGCGAAGGATAATAGAGATAATGAGACAAGAGTAATAACTGTCCATTGTACCAGCGGACGGAAGTCGAGCCGTGATAGGCCTACGGAAACAGCAATGGAGAGGCGCTGTCTTGCTCCAGTTGCAGATCGACGATTTCTCTCCGTTTCGTCTTCTGTTTCCACTCCTTCCATTTCTTTGTCTGTTTATTCATCTTCGTTATCTTCTTTCTTCTTATTATTCCTCCTCCTCATCATCACTATCATCATTATCATACTATTATCATCATAATCATTAATATCATCATCACTATTATCATCTCTTAGGATAACCGTTCTTCGAGTTTCTGTGCGACCGTTATTTTGTGTCGCTTGCTTTGTGATCGTAAGAAAATAAGATAAAAAATGGGTATCCGAGGTTAGTTGACCGCGCGTAATTGTCGTCTTGGAGGGTCTGGTTCGGTAATTCGGTAAGTGGACCAATAACGCAACGACCCGCTGTGATTGGTCGAGGGGAAGCGGGCTCGGGATTGGTTAATGGAAGGCGCGGTGTGATTGGTCGCGGGTTTTATTTCTTTGATGAGCGATTGTTTTCGCGGGTTCCGTGATTGGATGGATGTGTCGCCTTCTGCCAAAGGGTTCGGTGGAATTTTTTTCTTTATTCTTTCTCTCTCTTTCTCCTGTTGTCTCTCTCTCTTTCTACTGCTGTCTGTCTCGCTCTTTCTCCTGCTCTCTCTCACTCTCTCTCTCTCTCTCTCTCTCTCTCTCTCTCTCTCTCTCTCTCTCTCTCTCTCTCTCTCTCTCTCTCTCTCTCTCTCTCTCTCTCTCTCCCTTCCCCTCTCCCTCTCCCTCTCCCTCTTTCTCTCTTTCTCCCTTTCTCCCTCCCTTCCCCTCCCTCTTTGTGATTTCGACCGCCATTCATGTGGAGGCATTCGTTTCATATCCGATAACGGGTATTGGTATGGATTGCGACTTCACTGCGCTTCACGCGCGTCTATTATCATTATTCCTCTGTCGTTTGATACAACATGACGTATCGATATTTTAATTGTCTTCGTCTCCTCTTCATAGTCACTCAATAAGGTCAAAGCCTCGGAGAGTTTGTAACGCCTTTTTCATTGGGCGAGGAGACCTGCGAGGGTTTTTGATTGGTTAACTGATGGCGGGAAGCGACGCGATTTGCTAGCGCTTTGATACGGGCGTGATAGTTGGCCAGAGGGGATGCAACAGGCGCTGTGATTGGTCGGATTATTTTGGAAGTCGTTGCAGCCTCGGGCGACGAACCGACCCAAGAGGGAAGCGTTATGTTACGGCCTTGAGACGGAGCAGATCTTGTTTAACTTGCATAATAACGAAACGCCAGCGGGGAGCATCTTTTGAAGGAAAGGATGAGCTTAGGAGTAATGAGGAAGGGAGAAAAACAAGGGAGATTTTCTATGAAGTTCGGGGATCTCCAGAGTGAGGGGTGAGGAGGGAAGAGGAGTAATGGGAAGGCAGAATTAAGGGAGATCTTCAAGTGAGGGAAGAGGGGAAAGGAATGTATATGGAGTAGGATGGAGAATGAGGGAGATTTTCGATGGAGCGGCGAGGGGAGTTCAGAAGAGTGAGGGAGATCTTCAAAGAAAGTGAGGGACCAACGAAAGAAGATAAAGTGAACTAAATTGAAGGACTTACTTTGGAACGGACGAAAATAGACTAGAAAAAAGAGAGAAAAAAAGAGAAATAAGAAAAGGAGAGAGGGAAAGAAGTAAGTAAGCAAAGGAATCTAGGAAGGAAGGCTCAGATGGGATTAAGAAGGGAACTACTATTCAAGGAAGAAACCAAAAAAGAAGGATTATGAAATGGAAATGAAAAGGGGGAAAAGAGGTAGGAGAAAAGGCAAAGCGAAAAGGGGATATAGAGATATGAGAAACGGGGAGAGAAAGATTTAAGTCAGAAGGAAGTTGTAGCATATTTACAGTTGAGAAATACCTAGTAGGGAGGGAGAGAAGAGAAAAGAGAGAGGGAGAGTAGAGAGATAGAAATGTAGAACGGAGAGAGTGAGTCTTAATACAGGGTACATCTCGCCTTTCATCTTTTTATTTTTTTATTTTTTTCTCTGTATTGTGTCGCCGTCAGAACCCATTATCTGGACTCGCATCTCGTGA
>BOPN01000227.1:527500-530000 GCA_017312705.2 Penaeus japonicus
TGCTCTAGAGATAGGATTCGTTATTTTTGTTTTCTCTTTATTCTTGTCGGTCTTTTAAAGGTTTTTGGGAAGGTATTTTGTTGATGGTATTAATTATTTTTTTTCATTTGTGTTGTTATTGTTGTTGATGTTTTTTTTGTTGTTGTTGTTTTCTTTTGTTTTTGTTTTGCTGTTATTATTATTGTTGTTATTTTTATTATCATCGTCATCATTATCATCATCACTATCATCACTATCCATTTGCATTAGTCCGTACATAAATCCCAAGTGGTTTATCTAAGATATCTTGATATATGTATGTACTTGTGTGTCTGTGCATGCATGCCTCCACGTAGCCTGTGTACAGTATGCACGTATGCCATTTACATATACTCATCACTTTTACATTGCAAAGACTTGAATTAATAACCAAAGTGTCTGTTGATTCGTAAAGAGATACAAGGGATAACAGGGCATTGTGCTTTGATATAAATAAGAGAAGAAAAAATATGAGGAGGAGTCAAAGTTCGCGAAGGCGTGTGGGCGTCTTTAATGAGGGATTGCGGAGTTCGGAGGAATCAGAACTATATGAGGGTAACGTATAAAAGATGAAGCGGTGGAAAGGAGAAAGGATAAAGAGGGGATATAAGAGTGAGAAAGAAAGGAGAAGGGAGAGAAATATATATATATATATATATATATATATATATATATATATATATATATATATATACAGAGAGAGAGAGAGAGAGAGAGAGAGAGAGAGAGAGAGAGAGAGAGAGAGAGAGAGAGAGAAGGATAGGGACTGAAGCGAGCAGGTCTCTTTTGCCCAGTTATTGATTCACTCTCCCAGCTGTGTGTGGAGGTGGAGGGAGTGAGGGAGGGAACGAGGAGGGAAGAGTACGATGCCCCCTGGTGCTGTGCGGAGTAGGGAAGTGGGAGGGAAGCCGACACGAGATGGGAAAGGAGGGAATAGGAGTGGGAGTGGGAATGGCAGTGGAAGATGAAGTGGGAAAAGGAGAAGGAGAAGGAGAGAGTGAATATGAGAGAGTAAGAGTTGGAATGGTAGATAGAAAGAGAGAGAGAGAAGAGGAGAAAGAAAAAGAGTGGTAGAGGAAGAGGGAGATGGAGAAACAGTGGGAAAGGGAAAAATCGAGTGTTCGACAGCGGGGGGGGGGGGGGTCATCCCATGCCACCCGCTCACTCCTAAATTGCTTTGCGGCCCAACTTGACCCTGGGTGAGAGACTTCGAAGCTAAAGCTGAGATTGACCTTGAACGTGAAGCTGTTTGGCACTGGAGTGATGGACGGGGTTAAGCTTTTGAGCTGAGGTCATGTAACACTCTTGCCGATTGACTGGCTGGAGACTGGCTGAATGCATCGACTGATTGAGTTTCAAGCAAACTGATTGACATATGTATATACAGTAATGCACGCACACCTACACACACACACCTACACACACACACCTACACACACACACCTACACACACACACACACACACACACACACACACACACACACACACACACACACACACACACACACACACACACACACACACACACACACACACATACACTTAATCCCTTCCTTTCTGATTATAAGTAATATCATATAAGTTGCAGGTGTTATTAGAATTACTAATCATGATCATATTCACACTGACATTATTGCAATAAGTCCTGCTCACCATCATCACTAATTCCCATCTTCATCAGTAGCCATTATTGTCGCATTGATCATCATTAGTTATGATAATTATCGTGATGATGATGACGATGCTCACGGGATTCATTATCGTGACCCTCCTTGATTTATTCGATTTGGATGTCTGCTGGGAATTTATTACTTTTGGTTTGTTTCGTTTGTTTATCGTGATTATTTTGATTTTATTGTTTGTATGTCTTTTTTTGTTGATTTATTGCTTTGATTTTGGTTGTTGATTGATTATCTATTATCATTTATTTGGATGAATCACGCCCACGGGGATGAATACAGATCGCCCTTCCCAGCCCGCCAGCCCGCCCGTACCGTGCCGTGCCGTGCCGTGAGCGTGGGGTCCTTTGCGCCCGCGTGACATTCAGGCTCGTGCCAGAGGGTGGGCGTCGGGGATTATGTCTCTTCGCGGACGACTTTGCAGACGACCTTTCGTGGGTGTTTTGGGAGGAGGAGAAGGAGAGGCGGGGTGGAGAGGAGAGGAGAGGAGAGGTAAATGGGTAGATGCAGACGACCTTTCGTGGGTGTTTTGGGAGGAGGAGAAGGAGAGACGGGGTGGAGAGAAGAGAAGAGGAAAGTAGAGGAAAGGAGAGGAGAGGTAAATGGGTGGGTGGAGACGACCTTTCACGGCTGTTTGAAGAAGGGGGTGGTGCGTGGGAATGGGCGGTGGGGGGGAGGGAGGAACTGGAGGTGTTAGGGTGTGGTGGAGAGAAGAGGTGAGAGGAAAGACGACGGGAGGAAGAGGAGGGGAAAGGGGATGGCGAGGATGGGAAGAGGGAATTCAGAAATAAGGATGAGGAAA
>BOPN01000227.1:535000-537500 GCA_017312705.2 Penaeus japonicus
CTGTTGTCTTTGGATTTATTGCTTTGAGTTTTTTTTCTTTTTTCTTTTGGATATTGGATATTGAGGTTGGGCTGTTTGTTCGCTTTCGTTGTTGAACGGTTGGTTATGTGTTACGTATTTTTTTTCTTTCCTTCTTCTTTTTCTCCTTCTTCTTCATCATCAACATCATCATCATTACCATTATTACCACCACCATCATCATCAACATCATCACCATTATCATCGTCATCATCATCATTATCACCACCATTATCACCACCATTATCACCATCATCATCATCATCATCATCATCATCTTGATCACTAACATGAACGTCGCGGTTCGGATGTGTTTGTTTGTGTCATTTTATTTCCATTTGTATTTGTTAATGAGTTTGCATTCCTACGCCCAGTGGGAAGGGAACACCGAAAAGAACTACAGACAAAGAAAAGAATAAAAAGGAAAAACAATAATGAGAGAGAAAAGACGGCGAAGAAGAAAACAGAAAAAAAACTACAAACGATATATTCAATAACATTCAGACGATGCCGAAAAAAAAAATGCAAGAAATGAAAGAAAAGAAAGAAAAGACGAAACAAAAGAATAAAGTCTTTCCTTTCGTATTTATCAGCTATTACATCGCACTGCCTATTATTAAGCGCGATCAACAGAGTTGTGCAACAGAGCTCGAATGGCCCGCTTAAGCCTCTTCCTAAAGCCAATAGCGTGGAAATTTAGTGTCACGGCGCCTCTGTTGGATCGGCGGGGAGGCGGTGCCGTTACGCGCGATGCTCTTTTGTTTTTCGGAGGCTTTAAGGAAGAGGTTTTCTTTCCCTTTTTTCTTTTTTTTGTTTGTTTCTATTATTGTTGTTGTGGGTTGTTTCGTTGATCGTGTGTTTTTTTAAGGGGGAATGTGTGATTTTTTTTGGGGGGTGGGTGTGGGTGGGCGGAGTGGGGGTTGTGTTTGTGTTTGTGTTTGTGTTTGATTAGGCGGATGTGAAATTGGACTTTTTTTATTGTTTCTTTATTTTCTCACCCATTCCTCCTCTCCTTTCCTAAGTTTCGCTTATTTTCTATTCACTTCTCTTCCCCATCATTCTCTCACCTCCCTTCCTTTCTCCCCTCCCCAACTCTTCCCCATCTTCCCATCTTCCCCCAACCCTTCCTGCCTCTTCTCCCCTCCTCTCCACCCCCTACCCCCCCCCCCACCTCCGTAATGAAGGTAATGCTCCGTTGCGCCCAGGCCTAATTTATATACAAATATTTTTTTTCGAGTTTATTGTTTTATTTTTTCTTCTTTTTACTGTGAATATTAAAAGTTTAAGGGGAGCTAAGATATGAATAATGTCGGTGCGTAGAGAGGGAGCGGAAAGGAGAGAAGGAGGAGAAGGAGAAGAAGGAAAATGAGAAGGAGAAGGAAAAACAGAACAAGATTGGCGGATGTAATAGAGTGAAAACAGGGAGAGTGAGAAAATATTAACTTAACAGAAGGAAACAGTAATAAAAGTGTGGAATAGTGAAATATTAAAGAGATATATTGAAACGATTAGTCTGACATTATGAGCATGTTTAATTAATGCGGTGGAATTTATATATATTAAATGATTTGAATACCTAGTATACCCAGATTTTAATTATTCACGTCTTGAACATTGGTGGGGGGGGGGGACTACAGGATATAAATTTATATTTTCCAGTTATTATTCATACACGCCAAGTTGCACAATCTCGATTAAGTGATTACACTGTAGATGAAAACGAACGCTGGAGAAAATAAAATAATGAATGTTTTTATTATCCAAACTGTATTTACATAACCTGGCGTACATACGATGCAAATGGAATAGGGAGTGTGTGGACGGGTTGGGGTCTGTAGCTAAGGTCGTAATTGGTAGTTATTAAGCTGGTAGAGCGACCCGTATTTGCACACTAACGGTTCTCTGAAGCGTGGTTTATTTTGGCCGATTGGATTTTTGTTATTGTTATTGCTATTGTTGTTGTTTGATATTGCTTCGTTATCTGGCTTGGTGGTGAGGTGATGTTGATAGGCGTAGATATTTATAGAAGAGACACAGTAAACCTCACATGTTTTATTTGAAAATATGGAATCAGGTTAGTATGTCGAAATTCGCGTGTAGATTTTATTTTAATCCATTTCTTTGTCGTATTTCAACTCTGTTATGGAAGTGGTGTAAACAGTATCAGATTATATTTTTTTCCCATTTTCATTTAATGTTCCCTTGCGAAGAGAAGGGGAAAAAAAGTGGAATATCAATTTTCCTACAAGTGCCCATCCGGAAAAATATATTCGCCATAACTTTTTAACAAAATCCAGACTCGACCACTATTTTTTTTTTATATAAAAAAAACACACACACAAAAATGAAAATGGGGGAAACACGGAAGAAAAACGGGGCACGGAGGAAGAAGAAGAATGATAAAAAGGAAAAGTAGTTAAAGTTTGCCTGACAGAAGAACGTGAGCGTGTAGAGTGGTAAGTGGTGGCTAATATAATGCCTC
>BOPN01000227.1:545000-562500 GCA_017312705.2 Penaeus japonicus
CTTTATCTCTCTCTCTCTTTCTCTTTATCTCTCTCTCTCTTTCTCTTTATCTCTCTCTCTCTCTCTCTCTCTCTCTCTCTCTCTCTCTCTCTCTCTCTCTCTCTCTCTCTCTCTCTCTCTCTCTCTCTTTCTCTTTCTCTTTCTCTCTGTCTTCCTCTTCGTTTTCTTTTACATATTTCTCCTGTCATTAATCACTTTATCTACTCCTTTCCTTCCTCCTTTTCCTCCTCCTATCCTCTTCCTTTCCCTGCTTACAAAAACGATTCTAGAAGATCCGAGAAGAAAGAGAGAGAGAGAGAGAGAGAGAGAGAGAGAGAGAGAGAGAGAGAGAGAGAGAGAGAGAGAGAGAGAGACAAATATTGGCAAAATAATATCAGAAAAATGTGAACGGACGCGTGTGGAAAATCTTTAGAAATAATTCGTTTTTTTCGAGTCCCAGCAAAGGTTAAGAAAGCGGTGTCGAAGCAGGCTAAACGCATATATAATTTAATACCTTGTTTAAGATTTAACGTATTCAAGTTGCATTTTAATTGGATTTTGGATTTTGTCTTGGTGGTGAAGGAATAAAGGTGGAAAAGATGTGAATATGAATGGTTATGAAAACTTTCGAAAAATGGAGAAAATTGTGATCAGGCTGTGATTATCGAATAATTGTATTTAAACAATGAAGAGACCGATAGAAATTATAAAATGACATTGGACAGAATTACTAAAGAAAAAAAAAACAATAGAAAGAAAGGAACTAGAAATAGAGAAAATAAAATGCTCATACGAAGAGGACAGAAACCAGACCCCAAACTACTGCGGTAGCCTGGTTCGTTGGTGGGGTGGGGGGGTGGGGGGGGGGGGGAGTCCAGAAGGCGCCACACTGCAGATCTGCGGCGGCGGCGGCCCTGTTTTTGTTGTTGTTGTTGTTCTGGGAGCTGTATTTTTGTGGTGGAGTAGTTTCGTTTTTATTTCTTTGATCAGTTAGTTTTTGTTTGTTTGTTTGTTGATTTTTGTTCTTTTGAAACTTGGTTACGATTCGTGTTAAAGTATTAACGTTCAGAATATTATAGAATTCTTTCTGGCTTTATTGTTGATAGTTTATCGTTAATTATTAATGTTACTGCTATCATTATCATCATCATCATTATCATTTTCATTACTTTTGATGTTATTGTTATCATCAGAGAGAGAGAGAGAGAGAGATTGAGTGAATGAGTGAGTTGCAAGCGGCAGTGCATAGCAATTTGGAAAGGGTGAAATCGATAGGGTTTTACGTGACTGGGTTTGCCTTGGCTGGAGTTGGAAAGTCGTTTATGTATTTCCAGTCCTTTGCCTCTCTCTCTCTCTCTCTCTCTCTCTCTCTCTCTCTCTCTCTCTCTCTCTCTCTCTCTCTCTCTGCTCCCCCCCTCCCTCTCTCTCTTTCCTCCTCCTCCTCCTCCTCCTCCTCCTTCTCCTTCTTCCTCTCCTCCACCACATCATCATCATCATCATCATCATCATCATCATCATCATCCCTCACTCACACACCTATAGAACGACTACTTGTCCGAAAGATAGAACATGACACCGACTTAGGCTTCCCCCATCTCCCTCTCCCTCAAGTAAGATGGACCGTTGCGTGTCACACGTTTTCGCACTAATTAGAGAAACGAGAAAGGCCAGTGTCGAGTTAATGAGTCGACATTGTTCTCTCCTCGTGGTGGGTTAAGTGGGTCCTCATCCCCTCGACACTCAGAACAAGTGGTTCGAACACGACCTTAAAAAGGCGGGAGATTCCTAAAGAAAAAGGCGGGAGATTCAAAGGCGGCCGCCATTTTGAGCGTTTTTTTCCTTTCCCTTCAGAGTCGTTGTCGTGTTGGTTATTGTATATATTTAGGCGCATAGATAACCCTACATATATATATATATATATATATATATATATATATATATATATATATATATAAGTTAGTGACCCATATTTGTTGCAGTGACCTAATTTTCGATGTCGCTGAATTCTTTTACACAGATATTTGGTAATCTTGCAGATGTGTAAATTATGTTAGTGATATTGACCTTTGTTGAGGCGCATGGTTGAAGGTCAGCGGGCGTGTGGAAGGCAAATGGTTTATTGTTTTGATTGATTCGTGCAACGCGCCCCGCACTCGCAGCCGCCCACACGAACGAACACACGCACGCACGTAGGAAGGCAGCAAGTGTCACGAAAGCACGATGCGGGAAACGGGCGTGGAGTTAGGGTTCATCCTTCACGGACACGCACGCACGCCCACACGCGGTCACACATAAACATACTAACAGTAACACATTCACGCTCATTTGCTCTCAAAGACACACACACACACACACACACACACACACACACACACACACACACACACACACACACACACACACACACACACACACACACACACACACACACACACACACACACACACACACAAAGAGCCAGAGAGACAGAGACAGAACGAAAGAGAAAGACCATCACATGCGGGTCGAGCCGATTAACCTCATCCATCTCCTGTGGCCGAAATCTCTGGCGATCACTTCTAGATCTTTCCCTGGACGGTCATTTCGTATTTTCTACCTTCTTTTGGCTCCCCCTTTTCATTTTTTTATTTTTATTTTTTTATTTTTGGCTCATTATCTCTCTCTCTCTCTCTCTCTCTCTCTCTCTCTCTCTCTCTCTCTCTCTCTCTCTCTCTCTCTCTCTCTCTCTCTCTCTCTCTCTCTCTCTCTCTCTCACCCTCCCTCTCCCTCTCCCTCCCTCCCTCCCTCCCTCCCTCCCTCCTCTCTCTCTCTCTCTCTCTCTCTCTCTCTCTCTCTCTCTCTCTCTCTCTGTCCGAAGTAGGTCAGCTCATTATGTTATTGCATTAAAAACCCTTTTTAAAAATCAGCTGGACAAAAAATGCAGGGGAAAAAATTGATTAGAAAGGTGTAATGAAAAGCCCCCCCCCATCCTTTTCACCTGAGGTAGCCTGTGACCCTCCCTTCTCCCCCCCTCCCTTAGCTACCAATATCCCGAACACACAAAAATCAGGTAATTGAATGGGTAAAAATTCGAACTTTATACAACAGCGATAAAAAGAAAAAAAGGGAAAAAAGGGAGGAGAAGAAGAAGAAGAAGAAGAAGAAGAAGAAGAAGAAGAAGAAGAAGAAGAAGAAGAAGAAGAAGAAGAAGAAGAAGAAGAAGAAGAAGAAGGAGGAGGAGGAAAAGAAGAAGAACAACAACAAGAAAACCCGGTGTTGCAATATATTCTGAGACAGCGACCCCTAGAACGCGTGGACTTGGAGGGTTAAAAGTCCTTAGCTCTGAACTTTGCAATTGATTGCATTAGTATTGCAAGGGGCGCAGCGACGTGACACGTGCTAAGGATGGCGTCGGTTGCAGTGTTGACGCAGCTTGATTGACTGGCTTGTTGGGCGGGGGGGGGGGTGCAGGGGAGGGAGAGGGATTGCAGGAGGGAGGGTGATGGGATGAAAGGGATGCATTGACCGAAAGGGAAAGAGAGGGACAGTAACAGAGTAAGCGGGTGTGTGTGTGTGTGTTTGTGTGTGTGTGTGTGTGGAGAGAGAGAGAGAGAGAGAGAGAGAGAGAGAGAGAGAGAGAGAGAGAGAGAGAGAGAGAGAGAGAGAGAGAGAGAGAGAGAGAGACCGAGATATGAGGGAGTACAAGCAGGAAGTGAGACGCTCGAGGGAGGGAAAGGATCCCCCCAGCCCCCTGGCCCCCCGGCCCCCCGGCCCCCCGGCCCCCTAAGCATGGTGACGGCGCGCGCACTGTACGAATGGCGCGGTGTTGTGCGGTGCCTGGTGTGGCCGATACTCCATTGCATGCATGATGCATGGGCCTTGCTTCTCTTACTTTTGGGTCGGTGTGCATTTGTCTTGCTCTGTGTCCTCGTGTGTTTTATAGCTGACACATACTTTTTACTTAGACGTGCAGTTTTTACTGTGCTTTCTGTGTGCGAGTGAGAATCTTTCTCATTCTCTCTTTCTCCCTCCCTTCTCCCCCTTCTCTCTCTCTAACTCCCATTCCCACTCCCACTCCCATTCTCCACTATTCTGCTTATTTCTTCAAGTTCGAACATATCGTCCAAAGTAGGCCACAATAGGACAATCCTTCATGTTATATCTGCAAGTCCGCCGCTCCTACGCGAAGTACAGCCACTGATATTTTATCTCCGTGAGTCAGTGGTTCTTGGCTGTGCAGATGCAGCCACCTCAACGACCACCACGCATCAGGACACGCGCGTGATCTAGGACACGTGTTCAGGTCGCCAGGTGTAGGGGTGGGGGGGGGGGGGTAGGGGGATGGTGTAGCACAGGTGTTACTGGTTTTATTTTTAGGTGTGGCGATGCTCCCCTGCGCCGGAGGTGTTACTCTCACTCTCTGTTTATTTCTGTTTATTTTTTATTTCTGTCTTCATTTCCGTGTTTGTATCTGTGTGTCTATTATTATCTCTATTATGTCTGTGTGTTTGTCTCTTTCTTGCTTTCTCTCTCTCTCTCTCTCTCTCTCTCTCTCTCTCTCTCTCTCTCTCTCTCTCTCTCTCTATATATATATATATATATATATATATATATATATATATATATATATATATATATATATATATAATGTCTTTCTATCTCTCTTTCTCTCTCTCTCTCTCTCTCTCTCTCTCTCTCTCTCTCTCCCTCCCTCCCCCCTCCCTCCCTCCCTCCCTCCCTCCCTCCCTCCCTCCCTCCCTCCCTCTCCCTCCCTCTCCCTCCATCCCTCCCTCCCTCCCTCCCTCCTCCCCCTCACTTCCTTCTTCTCCCTCTCTCCCTCTCCCTCTCCCCTCTCTCACTCTTCCTCACATCCTCCTTCTCCCTCCTCCGTTCTTTCTCAAGTCCCCCATTCCCTCCTACGTGGGCGCTCCCTCGGGCACTTAAGTCCTATGAAAGCCTCGTCCCTCACGAATGATTTTGCGTTTGTCTTCTCGTTTATTGTTTCGTTTTCTTTTTCGTTTCGTATCCGATTTTTCTGTTGTCGTGTCTTCTGTCTTTCTGTCTCTTGTGTTCTTTAGTTGTTGTTGGTATTATTTTCATTGTTGTTTTTATTCCAGTTCCCCGTTTTCTTGCAGTATTCTATTTCCCTCTTTTTTTCTTTCTTTTTTCTTTTAGTGGTTTCATTTTTTCTTCTTCCTCCCTACCTTCCTACCATCCTCCCTCCCCCTCCCTTACTTCAGCTATTCATCCATCTATCCCTCCCACCTCCCATCCATCCTTCCATCTGTCTATCTATCTATCCACCACCCATCCATCCATCCATCCATCCATCCACCCACCCACCCTCCCATTCATCCGTCTATCCACCCATCCTTCCATCCATTCATCCACCCACTCATCCATTTATTCATCATCAATCCATCCACCCATTCATCTGTCCATTCATCCATCTAGCCCTCCATCCACCCATCCTTCCATCCATCCATCCATCTAGCCATCTTTCCACCCATCTATCCATCCACCCACTCATCCATCTATCCATCATCCATCATCCACTCATCCATCCATCCCTTCCTGCATGATAGTTGCTGATATTGAGAGTGGTTGCAACGACGGTGACGTAAACCTCATGCCATGTTTGGCAATAGTGATGCGTGTCTAATGATTATGAGAATTTGATAATAGTGTTTTTCTTGTTTTTTCCTTATTAGAAATATATTTATTTATGATATTTGACATCACGGAATAAAGAAGAAGAGAAGAAAGAGAGGAGAGGACAAGTGAAGAAAGGAAAGAGAAAGAAAAGAGAATAACCGCAAGAAAGGGAGAAAAAGCTAGAGAGGAGAAGCAGCGAAGAGACCGTCAATAAGGCCTAAAATAGCAAGCCTATCTTATGAGCCGATACTTTTCAAAACACTCGTTGTAAATTATTGATTAGCAATAATATGCCTCCGTGATGGAATTCGACGAGGATAAACCGGCGGGAGGTATAAAAAAAGAAAAAAAAAGAAGAAGCTTTAGTGATTCTGGGAAAGGAGAAGGTGAAGGGGAGAGGGAGGGGGAGGGGGAGGGGGATAGGGGAGGGTGATGGTAAGGGTAGAGGTAAGGGTGAGGGTGAGGGAAACGGAGAAGGAGAGGGAAAGGGTAAGGATAAGGTTGAGGTCGAGGGTAAGGGTAAAGGTAAGGGGGAGGGTGTGGGCGAGAATGTGGTAGTGGGCAAGGAAGAGACAGACACAGTCATACACATCCTTACACTTACACACAGACATACAGACAGACAAACAGAAGAAGAACGACAAACACAGTGAAAAAATGTCATGCTTTTAGATCGACTCTCATTTTTTTTTTAAATTTTAGCTGAAGGTGATAAGGCGCACGAAAGCCCTCCCTTATTAAGTTTTCTTGTTACGGTTTCGTGTCATGTGCGTTTGTGTAGGTTGGCCTCTGCCTTTATTTACACATCGTAGGAACAGTGTACATGCATGACTGTATGCCGACCTACTGTATGTGTATTTTGCGGCTTGTGTATGTTTATGTACGTAGATGTGTATGTATCTGTGTGTAAGGATAGGGTTTTGTTTATGCGTCAGACTTCGTGACTGCCAAGGTAACATTACCGGCCTCGCATGACGGGTTCCTGGTCTGTGTCATGGCCATGAAGTTTGCATGACGGTTGGGATATAGCCGTGCAAGGTGATGGTGAACGAGGGGGAGGAGGGGGGAGGGGGAAGGTGGGGAGGATAGATAACACGATGTCGATTATCGAGCCGCCCTATAACTATCTCTCACTCTCTCTCTCTCTCTCTCTTTCTCTCTCTTTCTCTCTCTCTAATCTTTTAGTTCTTTTTTTCCTTTCTCCTCTCCTCTCTTATTATTTTTTCGTTGTTTCCATCCCTCCTCTCCTTTCCTTTTTATCCTCCGTTTACCTCCCTCATTTCGGCCGTCTGTCCTCTAACCTCCCCTTCATTCTCCCTACCTCCTCCACCCTTCTCCCCGTCTCCTTCTACCGCTCTTCCCCCTCTCATCCCCGCTACCTCTCCCCGTTCCCCTCCCCTTCCCCTTCCCCTCCTCTTTCCACTGTACTCCCTCTCCTCCTCCCTTCCCTTCCCCTTCATCCACTCCACCTCCCCTCTCCTCCCCTCCTCTCTCCTCTCCTCTACTCTCCTCCCCTCACTTCTCTCCTCCTCTCTCGTCTCCTCGCCTCATTTCTCCTCCCTTCTCCTCTCCTCTCCCTTCCCCTCTCCCTTCCTCTCCTCCCTTCCCCTCCCCTCCCCTCTCCTCCCTACCCCTCTCCTCTCTTCTCCCCTTCCCTCTCCTCCCCTCCCCTCTTCCCCTCCCCTCCCCTCCTTCCCCTTCCCCTCCCCTCCCCTCTCCTCCCTACCCCTCTCCTCTCCCCCCCCCCCCCTCCCCCCCCCCCCCCCTCCCTCCCCCTCCCTCCCTCCCTCCCTCTCCCCCTCCCTCCCCTCTCCCTCCCTACCCCTCCTCTCTTCCCCCTCCCCTCCCTCCCCTCCCTCCCCTCCCTCCTTCCCTCCCTCCCTCCCCCTCTTCCTCCCCCCTTCCCCTTCCTCCCTCCTTCCCCTTCCCTCCCTCCCTCCCTCCCTCCCCCGAAAGATAGATGAGGCTAAAGCAAAGGGAATGAAAGATAGATGAGGCTAAAGCAAAGGGAATGAAAGATAGATGAGGCTAAAGCAAAGGGAATGAAAGATAGATGAGGCTAAAGCAAAGGGAATGAAAGATAGATGAGGCTAAAGCAAAGGGAATGAAAGATAGATGAGGCTAAAGCAAAGGGAATGAAAGATAGATGAGGCTAAAGCAAAGGGAATGAAAGATAGATGAGGCTAAAGCAAAGGGAATGAAAGATAGATGAGGCTAAAGCAAAGGGAATGAAAGATAGATGAGGCTAAAGCAAAGGGAATGAAAGATAGATGAGGCTAAAGCAAAGGGAATGAAAGATAGATGAGGCTAAAGCAAAGGGAATGAAAGATAGATGAGGCTAAAGCAAAGGGAATGAAAGATAGATGAGGCTAAAGCAAAGGGAATGAAAGATAGATGAGGCTAAAGCAAAGGGAATGAAAGATAGATGAGGCTAAAGCAAAGGGAATGAAAGATAGATGAGGCTAAAGCAAAGGGAATGAAAGATAGATGAGGCTAAAGCAAAGGGAATGAAAGATAGATGAGGCTAAAGCAAAGGGAATGAAAGATAGATGAGGCTAAAGCAAAGGGAATGAAAGATAGATGAGGCTAAAGCAAAGGGAATGAAAGATAGATGAGGCTAAAGCAAAGGGAATGAAAGATAGATGAGGCTAAAGCAAAGGGAATGAAAGATAGATGAGGCTAAAGCAAAGGGAATGAAAGATAGATGAGGCTAAAGCAAAGGGAATGAAAGATAGATGAGGCTAAAGCAAAGGGAATGAAAGATAGATGAGGCTAAAGCAAAGGGAATGAAAGATAGATGAGGCTAAAGCAAAGGGAATGAAAGATAGATGAGGCTAAAGCAAAGGGAATGAAAGATAGATGAGGCTAAAGCAAAGGGAATGAAAGATAGATGAGGCTAAAGCAAAGGGAATGAAAGATAGATGAGGCTAAAGCAAAGGGAATGAAAGATAGATGAGGCTAAAGCAAAGGGAATGAAAGATAGATGAGGCTAAAGCAAAGGGAATGAAAGATAGATGAGGCTAAAGCAAAGGGAATGAAAGATAGATGAGGCTAAAGCAAAGGGAATGAAAGATAGATGAGGCTAAAGCAAAGGGAATGAAAGATAGATGAGGCTAAAGCAAAGGGAATGAAAGATAGATGAGGCTAAAGCAAAGGGAATGAAAGATAGATGAGGCTAAAGCAAAGGGAATGAAAGATAGATGAGGCTAAAGCAAAGGGAATGAAAGATAGATGAGGCTAAAGCAAAGGGAATGAAAGATAGATGAGGCTAAAGCAAAGGGAATGAAAGATAGATGAGGCTAAAGCAAAGGGAATGAAAGATAGATGAGGCTAAAGCAAAGGGAATGAAAGATAGATGAGGCTAAAGCAAAGGGAATGAAAGATAGATGAGGCTAAAGCAAAGGGAATGAAAGATAGATGAGGCTAAAGCAAAGGGAATGAAAGATAGATGAGGCTAAAGCAAAGGGAATGAAAGATAGATGAGGCTAAAGCAAAGGGAATGAAAGATAGATGAGGCTAAAGCAAAGGGAATGAAAGATAGATGAGGCTAAAGCAAAGGGAATGAAAGATAGATGAGGCTAAAGCAAAGGGAATGAAAGATAGATGAGGCTAAAGCAAAGGGAATGCAAGATAAATGAGGCTAAAGCAAAGGGAATGAAAGATAGATGAGGCTAAAGCAAAGGGAATGAAAGATAGATGAGGCTAAAGCAAAGGGAATGAAAGATAGATGAGGCTAAAGCAAAGGGAATGAAAGATAAATGAGGCTAGAGCAAAGGAAAGGAAAGATAAATGAGGCTAGAGCAAAGGGAAGGAAAGATAAATGAGGCTAAAGCAAAGGAAAGGAAAGATAAATGAGGCTAAAGCAAAGGGAATGAAAGATAAATGAGGCTAAAGCAAAGGGAATGAAAGATAAATGAGGCTAAAGCAAAGGGAATGAAAGATAAATGAGGCTAAAGCAAAGGAAATGCAAGATAAATGAGGCCAAAGCAAAGGAAAGGCAAGGGCAAACAATGCAAAGGAAAGCAAAGGGAATACAAGATAAATGAGGCTAAAGGAAAGGTAAGGCAAAGGAAAGCAAAGGAAATGCAAGATAAAAGAGGTTAAAACAAAAGGGAATGCAAGATAGATGAGGTCAAAAGCAAATTAAAGGCAAGGGCAGCAAGGCACGGGAAGGTAGGCCGTTGCGAAATCCGAGCGGAGGGCAAAGGCGAGCGGAGAGGTTAATATCGGCCGGAAGGGTAAACACCGCTATTTGCTCGGCCAGGTATATAGGGTGGGGGGTGGGATGGGGGGGGGGAGAAGGGAGGGAGGGAGAGGGAGAGGGAAGGTAAGGGTAGGGGAGAGAGTGAGTTGGAGGGATGAAAGGGAGGAATGGAGGGAGAAGCTAAGAAAGGAAAGAGAAGGAGAGAGAGAGAGAGAGAGGAGCAGAGAAAGAAGGAAAAAGACAGGCTCAAGAGAAAGAAAACAAGATCACAAAGAGAGAGGAAAAAAAGGAAAGGAAAGAAGAAGAAAAGTAAAAAAAATAATAGAGTTGAACGGAATATGAAAAGGTCAGTGAGGCGAAGTGGCTTCGTGGATCTGTCTAGACCTTTGATCTTTAGGGGGGAGGGGGGCAAGGGGGGAGGGGATTAAGAGGCTCAAGAGGAAGAGGGGGATGGGAGAGGAGGGGGGAGGTGGAGAGGGAGGGGATTTTGGGTACAAAGGAGTGGAAAGT
This sequence comes from Penaeus japonicus, assembly GCA_017312705.2. NCBI lineage: Eukaryota > Metazoa > Arthropoda > Malacostraca > Decapoda > Penaeidae > Penaeus > Penaeus japonicus. The sequence goes on from BOPN01000227.1 coordinate 555,328, forward strand.
ATTGAAGAAGATGGGACGAAGAAAGGGGAAAGAGAATGAGACGAGAAAGGGGAAGAAAGAAGAGAGAGAGAGAATAACACCAAGCAAACAAACAAAAATAAAACGAAAGTTAAAGAGAAACGAAGGGAGAGAGAAGTACGAAGCGAGAAGAACGCACGCGACTAGAGAGACGCAGCGAACGGAAGGAGCGCACGGGAAGTGGAGGAGGAAGAGGAAGAGGAAGAGGTGGAGGAGAAGGGGCAGGAGAGGAGTAGGGGGGAGGGAAGGAGAAGGAAAACCGCATCTTCATTTCTTCTTATATATTCTTTTCTCTCAACCCAATCTGCGCTAAGCATCCCAATGCTCAAAGGATCGGCTTTATGGAGGAAATAAAAAATAATGCAAATTGGATCATTTTAATTTCCCGAGACAGCAGGCTTAAACAGGGCATTATATGGGGGAAATAATGATCAGAAGAAGGAAAAAATAAATGAGCCAAGGAATGAAGGGGATAAAGGGAGCAATGAAAATGGAAACTTCTTGCTGTTTTTGTCTTGCTTTTGACTTTTTTTCTCTCTTTCTTTCTCTCTCTCTCTCTCTCTCTCTCTCTCTCTCTCTCTCTCTCTCCCCCCCTCTCTCCCTCCCTCCCTCCCTCCTTCCTTCCTTCCTTCCCTCCCTCCCTCCCTCCCTCTCTCTCCCTCTCCCTCTCCCTCTCCCTCTCCCTCTCTGGCAATCGATGCCGGCTTGCAAGGTCGTGGGCGGAGGAGGAGGGTGGAGGGAGATGATAGGAAGGAGGGGGGTGGGGGTGGAGAGTGGATAGAAGGGAGAGAAAAATAAAAGAAAGAAGGACGAGGAGGAGAAAGAGAAGGAGAAGAAGAAAGCTGAGGCCGCTAGGGACACGTCGTCCAGGCAGCTCCTTCGTCTTGGCCTCGAAGCAGATGAAAGGGTGAGGATGGTGATGATGGCTAGGATGGGAGGGGAGGTGATGCTTGGTAGTGATGAGGATGATGATGATGATGAGCACAAGAGGGGAGCTGATGATGGTGATTGTTTGTGTGTGTATCTATGTATATCTGTACAAATTGTTTGGAAAATATCATCATTTGACTGAAGGATTTTCTAAAACAAGGCAGATTGAAGACAAAGATATGGGTGAAAGGATATGAAGATGGAATGAAAACAATATAATAAAAAATATATATATATTGCCAGGAAGAACGACATGAAAGCACTTTACAAGATACGCACACAATAGAAAGGATAGTGGTGATGATGATAGAGAATGTTGATTGTGATGATAGTTACAATGATTATGATAATAGTAATGATAATGATAATATAGATAGTGATGATAATGATGACAGTAATGAAAATGATCATAGAGAATAAAAAAGCTTCTAAGAAAAAACGACAAAAATACCCCCACCTTGCCTGAAGAGCGTGGGTATCAGACCGGAAACCCAAAACCCCGGTGCCCATTGAGGAATCCGGAAGCCATGCACGCCGGCAGCAAGAGAGAACCGCGGCTTACGATCACGTCCCTTTGAAGAGAACCGCTTTGGCCTCGGTTTCCGATTTAGCTGAGTTGTAGCGGGTTATGCTTTAGTTTAGCGGTTGGTATAGATGGGGAGGGAGAGGCATAGAAAAGGAGGAGGATTAGAGAGAAAGGAGATAGATAGGTGGGTAGATACAGAACCGCTCGCTTCGACCTCGGTTTCCGATTTTGCTGAATTGTAGCAGTTTACGCTATGTTTACCGGGCGAACAAGAGGAAGAGGGGCATGGACAAGAGAAAAGAATGAAAGAAACGGAGGATAGCAGAAAGACAGACACGCCGGCAGACAGTCTGGCTATCTGGCAGGCAGCCAAGGGAAGCATAAAGAAACGGGACAGACAGGCAGTCACATTGGCATACAAAAAGAGCGAAATTGGGTCAGAAGAAAAGGGGCGGCGATGGCTCGTGTTATCGCGATTGCAGTGAAGTCAGTGATAGTGGGGGCGGGCGGGGTTGCAAGGTTCAGTTCATGACGTCAGGGAATATCAGGGAATTGCAATTAATATGTGTGATGAACAATGGGTGTGTCGCGCCTTAAATATAATGAAGAAAGCTTGATGAATGTTGCTAAATAAAAATGAATATCACTAAATTAAGCTAAACAACTGAATAGTAATGAATGACACTGAACGAAAAGTATGAACGCCGAAGAATAAATAAAATGTGAATAAAACAATAACAATTAGTTCATGCCACTGAATAACAATTAATGGCAATGACAGGAAACAACAATGAAAAACACCTGATTAACAACAAATAAAACAGCATATTGCAAGTGCGTTACCCTTTTCGACGATAACACAGTAGAGAAAATGTCAAACCATATCTATTCCCTTCCGCTGAAGATTCGTAATGGCAACAAATACAATAGCTTCGCAATGGCAGTAACTACAGGAGCTTCGCAATGGCAATAACTACAGAAGCTTCGCAATGGCAATAACTACATGAGCTTCGTCAGTAACGCGGAATGACACAATGCAATAACAGGACGGAAGACAAAGGGAATATTGCAACAATAAACAAGGTCAATGCTGTTCATGCACTGAGTTCAACCGGTCTCTTTGCAACGGTCAACTTGATTGTGCAATTTGGTCGCCTCCTCGACTGTCGTCACTTGTTGCTCATTTTTATTATTGTTTTGGTTGTTATAGCTTTGCGTTTGTTGTTATTTCTTAGTTAAACTTGTTATTAGTATTGCTGTTCTTCATATTATCATCATTATTATTGTTACTATTATCCTTATTATTATTGATATTGTCATCATCATCATCATTATTATCATTATCATTATTATTACTATAATCATTTCATTAGTCCTAGGTCCTCATTAAAAGGGGAGAGAAGAAGGATGAAGGAGAGGAAGAGAAAGAGAAGGGAAGAGAAGAGGGGAAGAATACGAAAGTGTAGAGGGGAGGGAATGTGACGAGGGACAGAGGAGGAGAGGGGGGGCGAGGAGGGCCTAGGGACGAGGGGGGGGAGACGGGGAGGAGGGGGAGGGAGGTGTCAGTTGTATGCAATTAGTCTAATGATGTGGTCGTTTGATTTTTTTTTCTTCTCATTTTATTGTCATATTTTCGCTCCGGAGAGGAAAAGCCCGAGAGAAAGGAGGGAAGATGAAAGCCTCTGCGGTTGCGTTCATATCTCATGCAACATTTTGCAACTGCATTGTGAGAAGCAATTTAGAATATCTTGCAAGCTTATAAAACTCCTTGAGGGTTCCTCTTAGTCGGTGGCTGTGTCTTTGACTTCATATTTCGCGTTTTTTGAAAATGTTTTCCCTGTTGTTTTTTTTCCTTTTGTTGGCTATGCCTTCGTTTGAATCTTCCTTCTTCCTTTTGCATGTAGCTCTGTGTCCTCGTCATACTTTTCTTCTTATTTTCCTCTCTCTCTCTCTCTCTCTCTCTCTCTCTCTCTCTCTCTCTCTCTCTCTCTCTCTCTCTCTCTCTCTCTCTCTCTCTCTCTCTCTCTCTCTCTCTCTCTCTCTCTCTCTCTCTCTTTAATCACTTAGAGTAGGACCTGCTCGCATGGCATTCCTACCCTGACCTTATCTCGCCTTTGTCTCAGGTCAGGAAAGGTCAAAGGAACGAGCAATGGAGGTGTTTATAACCCCCCACTCCCTCTTTCCCCCTGGCCCTTCCCCTTCCCCGTCACTGTCGTCGTAGTCGTTCGAGATTTTCTCTATTTTGCGGGTCGTGGAAAGGTCGTTAGTCATTTGTTTTGAGTGAAAGTGCGACAACAGTTGCAAAAATTTCCGAGACATGTATCATTCATGTTACATTCAAACTCGCCCTGCCATTTCAATATCAAGTTTAACCTATGTTTATTTTTCCGTTTATCTTGCCAATACGTTTTTTCAACTTTTTTTTTGTTTGTTTTTGAGATACAGAATCGTCAGGTATATTCTCGGAAGCAGCTGTAGGAGGGGCTTAGCTTCCGGAGGCGGGGCTTAGGCTTGGGTAGGCTTCGGTGATTGGTTAAGGGGCGGAGCTTGGGCAAAAGAATTCAGTTTTTGCTTCAATCAGATTATCAATCAGGAAACAAATTGAAGACTCGGAATGCACGTGGCAGAGGAAGTGGAGATCGAAGTGTGAGGGAAGTGGAGGTTGGGTTTACCTTAAAGGAGGCGGAGCGTATGGGAGGAACAGGAAGGGGAGGGGAGGGGAGGGGGAAGGGAGTTGGAGGGAGGGAGTAGAAAGGAAGGGGAGGAGAAGGGAGTCCGAGGGATGGAATAGAATAGGAAGGGGACGGGAGGGAAGGGGGAGTAGAAGGGAAGGGGAGGGGAGGGAAAGGGAGAGGAAAGGAAGGGGAGGGGAGGGAAAGGGAGTAGAAAGGAAGGGAAAGGGAGAAGAAATGAAGGGGAGGGGAGGGAGTAGAAAGGGAGGTGAGAAGGGAGTAGAAGGGAAGGGGTAGGGAGGGAGGGAATCAGAGGGAGTGAGTAGAAGGAAAGGAAAGGAAAGATTAAGAGGTGGGAAGGGGAAGAAAGTGAGAAAAGGGGAGGAAGAGGAAGTAGGGAGAGGGAAGAGGGGCGTACCTAAAATGGGGTCGTCTTACCTGTATAAATGGGCGGGGCTTAAAGGAAGAGGTTGAGACCTGCTTTTAAAAGGAGTGGAGCTTATAGGGACAGGTGAGGGCGGAGGGCGGAGCATATATATGTAAAGGCGGGGGCGTACCCAAGAAAAGGCTGGGCTCACAGAAAGAGGCGGGGCTAAGTTAATATCCTACAAGGTGGCTCTCGACGACGAGTGGATGGCACTCGAGCGAAGTGGCACTCATATTAGGGGAGAAAATGAGGTACTATGAGCTCTCGCGAAGGCCGTATAAGGAAGAGGAAAAGCAGAGATAAAGCGGGAAGAAGAGGAGGTGAAAGAGAAGAGGGGACGTGGACACACGAAGGACAAGCAGAAATTATTATTATTATTTTTAGAATTGATTTATTCATTTATCTATCTATCCATTTATTTATTTATTTATTTATTTACTTACTTGATTATTGTCCTTTTGTTGAAGGAACGGTGAACTTAATAGATTATTGATGATTGCCTGAATGCAGTATGTCTGGATAAATTTAGATAATGGAGAGGGAGAGGGAAGATAGCTAGCTAGATAGCTGGATAGATAGATATGACGAGAAAGAAAGGGAAGTAGTATGGGATAGCAATTAAATTCAGAAGAATCATGGGGAAACAGAGGAAAAGTAAGAACATAAATAAACCCCACCCCACCATACACACACTCTCTCCCTCCCTCCCCCTCCCCCTCCCCCACCTTCCCTCCTTCCATCTTCCCCCCCTCTCTCCCTCTCTCCCTCCCCTCTCTCTCTCTCTCTCTCTCTCTCTCTCTCTCTCTCTCTCTCTCTCTCTCTCTCTCTCTCTCTCTCTCTCTCTCTCTATCTCTATCTCTATCTCTCTTTCTTTCTCTCTCTCAAAAAAAAGTAAATAAGAAGAAACAAAGACCGGAGAGACAAGACGAAAGATGAGGAAGGCGAGAGGTGAACAGGCAAGGGTTTGGTGCCCCTGTTAACGGCATCAACGGCCGGGAAACCTAAAGCCAAACTCTCTTCTCGTGCTGTCTCTTTGTCCTTTATTTTTATCAAGTCTTGCTCTTCCCGTCTCCTTTTTTTCGGAGTGTGTTTTCTGTTGTGGTATATCTTTTTTCTCTCCTTTATCTGCGATTTTTATGACATATTCTTATTTTTACTCTATTTTGCTTCGAGTTTGTATAACAGTTGGAATTTTTATTCATGTTGTTGTTGTTGTTATGTGTTTGTTGCTGTTGTTGATTGATATTGGCGTTATTAGTTGATATTGTTATTGTTATTATTATTATTGTTATTATTATTATTATTATTATCATTATTATTATTATTTTATTTTGATTATTATTGCTAATGATAATATTATTATTGTTATTATTATTATGATCATTATTATTATTATCATTATTATTGTTATTACTATTATTAATATTAGGATTGTTACAATGATTATCATCTTTATCATTATTAACTATTATCACCATTTTCTTACTCTTATCATTGTTGCCTTTGCTGTTTAATATTTAGGATGTCAGTTGCTTACATTTATTAATTTTGTTTTCTCTGTTTCATTCCAGGTGAGAATGCGGTGTCCTGGGAGGGGCGGCAGTTAGTTTGCTTCTGTGGTAAAGTGTGACTGGCTTCCCTGTTAGCTTGTTGATTTAGGCCTATGGTTTGTATTTACGCGTATATTCATTCGCCTACTCGCTTATTCACTCATTCATTTATTCATTTAGATTTTAGTTCCTAGGCTTTCTCTCTGTCTCCTCTCTCTCTCTCTTCCCTCCTCCCTCCCTTACCTTATTTCCTTCCTTCCTCTCTTTCCCTCTCCTTCTCTCTCCCCCTCTCTTCCTTTCTCCTTTTCTATCTCTCCCCTTTTCCTCTTTCTCTCTCTCTCCCTCTCTTCATCCTCTCTCCCTCGCCTCTCCCTCCCTTCTTTCTTTCTCTTCCTCCCCTCTGCCCTTTCCCTCTCCCTCCCCTCTCACCTCTCTCCACCCCTCTCCCCTTTCCTCCCCTCCCCTCCTCTCTCCTCTCCCCTCCCCTCCCCTCCCCTCCCCTCCCCTCCCTTTCCCCTCTCCTTCCTTCTTTCCCTTTTCTTGCAGCTGCTTTTGACGGCGACAAATCAGAACATAACTCAAGAATGGGTAGCCTGTGGTCGACTCGGGGTGGGGGTTGGGGGTGGGGGTGGGGGGTGGGGGCGGGGGTGGGGGTGATGTAGGAAAAAGCACCTATGTGGCAAACAACATGGCTTCTTAGGCTTACTACTGTACGACTTACTACTATGGGTTTAACTTTATTTCTTAGGTTAGGGTGGGGTAGGGGGTGGGGTGGGTGGGAGTGTATTTGCGATGTCATGTGGTTTACCTTTATTTGTTTTGTTGCGTACGTGTATTGGTGATGCGTTTCATTGTCTGATGCGAGTGAGTAATGATGGGTGTGATCTTGTCATTTTACATCTCATGGAAGAATGGTATCTTTGATTTACATCTTAGTGTTGCGTAAGATATACACAGTTCACGATGGAGGATTGACTGTACAGTTCAAACGGCTTTCTCTTTGACATTTTCAAAAGGAAGAAGAAAAAGGAAGTAATTTTTTTTTGTATT
>BOPN01000227.1:567500-575000 GCA_017312705.2 Penaeus japonicus
TAACTAGGACGAGGTTCATAACAAAGGAGCGAGATGAGAGTATTAAAAAAAAATCAGGTAGGATATTATTTGAGAGAAGGAGAGGGATAGAGAATGGGGTAAATTAGAAGCAGGGAAAGGAAGGATGAGAATAGGAAAAGAAAAGAAGGAATAGGGGAGTGAGAGGGAGAGAGAGAGAGGAGAGAAAGGAAAGAGGGAAGAGGGACAAGGAAAAAAGGAAAATAAAAGGAAAAAGAAGAAGAAGAAGAGAATGAAGTGAAGAAAGGAAATGAGAAACAAGAAAACGCACGGGTAAGACGAGGCGTTACAGATCTCACAGACCCCCCCCTCCCTCCCTCCCGCGCACCCACACGCCCGCAAGCCCGAGCAAGGCCTGACTGACCTACATATCCTGTAGGATTATTTACACGCATCGAGAATAAGCGCGAAACAGCGAGAAAAAACGAGACACTAACGAGCGTCGAATTCCCAACAACTTCGAATCAAGGGAAAAATACGAGAGAGAGAGAGAGAGAGAGAGAGAGAGAGAGAGAGAGAGAGAGAGAGAGAGAGAGAGAGAGAGAGAGAGAGAGAGAGAGGGGGGGCGTCTATTGAAATCTGAGGAGCGGAAAAAGGGGGTTAAATCTGGTTTCATGCTGCGTTTTCTTGCTTGAGGATTTGTGTTGAATCGAAGCAGAGGGAACGAGGGTAAGAAAATTAGGGAAAGGGAGAGGGGGGAAAGGAGAGGGAAAGGGAGAAGGAGAAGGAGAAGGAAAGGGAGGGAGAGGGAGAAGGAGATACAGAAAGAAAAGAAGAGAGAGCGAGAATCAACGAATGAAAGGGTGGAACGGAATAGAGAAAAGTCGAGGATAAAAAAAATGAAAAGAAAAAAAAAACAAGGGAAAAGAAGGAAGAAGAGAAGGAAGAGAAACAGAAGACAGATGAAGAAAATCCCACCCAAATATCCCCGAATTTCTCTTGCCTCGACCGTCAGTGATCCCAGGAGTCTAGGGATTTAAGGCTCATCTTCCAACCTATTAGTCCGGGAAACTGGCCTTTATGTTTTTATGACTCTAGGCTTGTATTTGCCCGTCTGGAGAGTGGATTATTGCCGTGACGTTAATTAGGTGGGTCGAATGAAGAGGGGAGGCCAGAAAGAGAGGAAGTGGAAGGGGGTGGAAGAGGGGGGGGAAGGAAGAGTGAGAGAGAGAGAGAGTTATACGAAAGGAGGAGGATGTGGAGGGGAAATTGCAGACGTTAAGGGTATAAGAAAAGTGGGAGAGCGATGTGCAGTGCGAATATACGTATATGTATGTGTGTATGTATGTATGTATGTATGGTTGTGTGTATGCATTTAATATATAGATAGAGGGATTCGTGGATATTTGTATATGTGAAGGTGGAGGAGATGGAGGTAGAGATAGATGTAAAGGTGGAGGTGAAGGAGAAAGAGAAGGAGAAGGAGAAGGAGAAGGACGAGTACAAGGACGAGGACGAGGACCATGAACGGAAGCGAAGTGCAAGCTAAGGAGCGGGACGAGAGGAGGCCAGGGAGAGACAAGGCCCGAGAACTTAATTTTCTCCTCTCACGGCACGGCGGCCTTCTGTGGCCTCTTCTGGGAACGGGGAATCTCTCTCTATTAGCTCTTCAATATTTAAGATATTATTATCAGTGTTTTTTTATGTCATTATTTATTATTATTGTTATTTTTATTATTATCATAATCATCATCATCATCATCATCATTATCATCATCATTACTGTTAATAATATTGCAACATTATTGTAATAATCATCACCATCACTAACACTATCATTCTCATCGTCTCAGCCGTCTGCTTTCCTCCTCTTCCTTCCTCCTCCCCCTCCTCTCCTCTCCCCTCCTCTCCTTCCCTCCCCTCCCCTCCCCTCCCCACTCCTCTCCTTCCCTCCCCTCCTCTCTCCCCCTTCCCTCCTCCTCCTCTCCTCTTTAACCTTCACCTCCATCCTTTACCCATCCTTCATTCCTTCATATCTTTCTTCCTTCCATCCTTCCTTCCTTCCTTCCTTCCTTCCTTCCTTGATTCGGGAGTAGCGCTTTAGGGGCCGAGGGCTCAGGGTCGCCTCGAAAGAGCGAGGGGTAACTAATGAGACGAAAAAAAAGGTCAAGAGAGGTCGAGGATCATCGCTTGCTCGGGACGTGTGGATCTGCGAGATAAGGTCATACTCTTGGGGGGGACGATGGGGGGGAGGGGAGGGAGAGAAGGGAGGGGGAAGGGGGAGAGAGAGAGAGAGAGAGAGAGAGAGAGAGAGAGAGAGAGAGAGAGAGAGAGAGAGAGAGAGAGAGAGAGAGAGAGAGAGAGAGAGAGAAAGGAAAGGGAGGGGAAGGAGAGAGGATGTGTGAGGTGGGGGGAGGATGAGAAGGAGGGTGTAAAAGTTGGAGGGGACGGGAGGGAAAGGGGAGTGGGTTGAGGAGGATCAGGGAGGTTGAGGAGGGTATTAGAAGAAGGAGAGGAGGGGGTAAGGATGGTACAGAGGAGGGAAGGGAGAGGAGGGAGAGCGTTAGTAAGGATTAGGCTCTGAACTCCCATGATGAGGCGTCGGGGTGTGTGTGTGTCATCAACCTAAATAAGCCGCCTCCATCAATTGCAAGAATGTTTTATTCAACATTGCACCGAATAAAAAAGACTGTTTGTTCTTAGAGGGTGAGGTCATACTGTTTGGCATTCCGCGCGAGTTGTTGTTTTTGTCGTTGCATGATTATTCGACGATTGCAAGGGCGGCGTCGTGAGGAGATGCTGCTTCGCCATGGGAGTTTTCGAGCGACACAGCCCGTGGGAGACGAGGCTGGAAATGGCGCTCGGTTGGGTCCTCTTTAAGCTCTCGCTCCCTCGCTCTCTTTCTTTCTTTCTTTCTTTCTTTCTATCTTTACCCCTCCCTCTCCCCCTTCCCCCTTCCCTTTCTGCCTTTAACCCTTTCTCCCTCTCTCCTACTTCCTCCCTCCCTCCTTCCTTCCCCCTAACCCTTTCTCCCTCCCTCCTCCCCCACCCCCCTCTCTCTCCTGATGGGTCACGCTCGACACCGCCCCCTGCAGATGAACTTGTTTTCTCAAGGCTCAGGTGACAGTGGGGGGGGGGGATTCTGAGACGAGCAACTGGCCGGGATTTCTTTTTCTTCTCCGTCTTCTTGTCCTTGTTGTTGTTCTTCTTCTTCTTCTTGTTCTTCTTCTACTCATCCTCTCATCTTCCTTTTTTTCTTCTTCTTTCTTCTCTTTTTCTTTTACTTCCTTTCGCTGACAAAAAAATAAGAAAAGAGAAATAGGAATGAGAGATGTAGCAAAGAGAACGGAGAAGGAGGAATCCTAAAGCGCTCCTTAACCTTTTGTTTACGTTCCTCAAGGGAGCTACCCCCCCCCCCCCTTGGAAGTTTAGAAGGGGGGCGAGTCTCATCTATCTTGCTTTGTATAGGCCTAGGAAGGTGCGCCGTTTAAAGAGTTGTTTTTGCTTGTATTTTGTATTCTCTCTTTCTCTTTCTTTCTTTCTCTCTCTCTCTCTTTTTCTTTCTCTCTCTCTTTCTCTCTCTCTCTCTCTCTCTCTTTTTCTCTCTCTCTCTCTCTTTCTCTCTCTCTGCTTGGGAGAGAAGGAGAGGGAAAGAGAGAGCAAGTAAGTCTCCGCGTGTCTCTCCACTATTACCGTAACTTGGTCGTTCTTTACTGCCTGAGGGGCGAGCTCGACACCTCTCTGTTAGGGTGCCTGGGGTCGAAATGTAGGGAGGGGGAAGGGGGGAAGGGGGTAGGGGGTGGTATTTAGATATATCCGGGGTTTCGAGTTTTTTTCCTTACTCGTGTTTGTGCATATTGGAAGATTTTTTGTGGGTAGTCAGTGTGTTTGTGTGTGTGTGTTTGTTTGGTTGGTTGGTTGGTTGGTTAGTTGGTTGTATGTACGTTTGTGTGTTTGCATTCAGTAAATCATGAAACTCCCCCAAAATAATCATTACCATTACCTTCCCCCTTCCATTCCCGTGCCCTCCCCCCTCCCCCTCCCATTCCCTCTATCTCTGCCGAAAATGTGCATAAATTCTGTCACATTGAGTCACGTGACGCATTAACCAATTCGGGTGTATTATCGCCCTCGGTTAATCCACCATTGTTATGATTTTGTCTCGTTAATTGAATTTATTCGCCCGAGTTCCTGTGTGTGAGTGTGTTCGGGTTGGGCGTTCTGCGGTCGAAGCCCTCTCCAGTGTTCGTGTTGTTGGGTTTTGACTTAGGCTTCTTAATTTTTGTATTGTGAAGGAAGATGGAAGTATGCCGGAATGTATAAGAGAATAGGGATAGATAGAAGGAAAAAGGCAAAGAATGGGAGACAAATAATTGAAGAAGAAAGCGATGAAGAAAAGGAGTAAAAGAGAACATAGAGAAGAATAGGGAGAGGTAAACCAGAGAAAAGAACGAAAAAGAATAACAAAAAACACGTAACAGAAATTCGATAAAAAAAAATGAATAGAATATATACAAAACAGCGATGAGAAAAAAACAGAGTGAAATACAAAAAAAAAGTTATTTAAGGAAAGGAAAGACTGAAACAAGAAAGAAAAAAAATGGCATTGAAGTGCCTCCCCCACCTGTAATACGGGCATGTTGGACTCCCCGGGAAGATTATAATGGAATTCACCCTTTTTGTTCCGCTTCTTGTTACTATTGTTGTTGTTGCTGTTTTGTCGTTGCTTTTCTTCTTGTTGTTTTTAATTCAGGTCTGCATTCGTATCCTCTTATTTCGTTTTTTTATTTTTTTATTTATTCTATTTTGTTTTACATGTCCATTTTTTTTTTTTTTTTTTTTTTTTTTTTTTTTTTTTTTTTTTTTTTTTTTTTTTTTTTTTTTTTTTTTTTTTTTTTTTTTTTTTTTTGGTGGGGGGATATTTCGTGTTTTGATGTACCTTATCGCTTACAAATGCAGATGTATTACATCATTTTGATTTTCTTCTTGTTTTCGACCGTCCATCTCTGTCTGTCTGTCTGTCTGTCTGTCTGTTTTTAGCTATATCATTCGCTCTCCATATGCAAGATATCACCAGAGGCATTCGCTAATCACACCTCGATGCTACAACTTCACATTCCTCCTTGCCCCCCAATCCCAATCGTTCTCAGACGCGGTGCCAATTAGAACGAAAGTGAACGGGACTTGTTTGTGTGGCTGCGGCGTGCGGGGGCGTTGGTTTGTTTACATTCTAAGGGGCTTTGTTTACACCTGGACGCGTGCCACGTGGCCATGGGTCTTCACAGTCGATTTTGTTACGGGTTGGAATAGGTCGGTGACTCTTGTGGACTAGTCCTTGCACAGCTGATTAATATGTGATTGTACGGAGGAGAGAGAGAGAGAAAAAAGATATATATATATATATATATATATATATATATATATATATATATATATATATATATATATAGAGAGAGAGAGAGAGAGAGAGAGAGAGAGAGAGAGAGAGAAAGAGAGAGAGAGAGAGAGAGAAAGAAAGAAAGCTAGAGAAAGATATGGAGAGGGAAAAAGAAAAAGAAAAAGGAGAGATGAAGCGAGAGAGAGCGAGGTGGGGCGAGAAACTACAAGTTCCACCATTTTACGATCCCTAGCATAATCCTCTAACATTCGCTTTGTACACTTGTGAGTTTGAAAAAAACCTGTGGAGGTCTTGAACTATAAATAAGAATTAGACTTTATGTGATGGGTCTCCGTCTCGTCCCTCATCCTTCTCTTTCTCTCCATTTCTCTTTCTTTCTCTTTCCGATTCATCTTCCATCTGAATTCTCCTAATTCCATTTCTTTGATCCTCTAATTCTATCTGCCCACCTCATTGCATTAGAGACAAAAAAAGAAAGAAATTACCCCATTCTCAAAAAAAAGAAGACAAAATGGACCGCAGGTAATAAATTTTTCGGAATGAATTCCAGTCTCAAATTATTCCAGGGATTTTGATTGTAATTCCCAAAATAATAGCCAGATCGAATGATTAGTCTCCTCCCCGCCCTCCTCCCCCTCCCCTATCGGAACAAGACCACACCACACGCACTGCAATATGTATGCAATGCGTGTATTTGCATATTGCATTGTGATATGAGGTAACTGGCTGGATGGCGGAATTCGTGTCGTCTTCATGAAAATCGTTTTGTGCAAATTATATGAGTTTGTAAAATTATCTTATGATATATATACTCTCTCTCTCTTTCTCTCTCTCTTTCTCCTTCTCTCTTACTTTCTCTCTCTCTGGCTCTCTCTCTGGCTCTCTCTCACTCTCTCTTTCTCTCTCTCTCTCTCTCTCTCTCTCTCTCTCTCTCTCTCTCTCTCTCTCTCTCTCTCTCTCTCTCTCTCTCTCTCTCTCTCTCTCTCTCTCTCTCTCTCTCTCTCTCTCTCTCTCTCTCTCTCTCTCTCTCTCTCACACTCTCTCTCACTTTCTCTCTCTTTCTCTCTCTCCCTCCGTCTATCAATCTATCTGTCTATCTATTCACATGTCCATTTATCTCTCTCTCTCTCCGCCTCTGTCTGTCTGCACATTTTCAGTCCGTCTGAGAGATAGAAAGATCGCTAATATGAACACACGTTTTTTTGTTTTTGTTTTGTTTTTTTAATGAAATGAAGCGACGCGAGATGAGGACGGATTAATCAATTGCAGGTTGAGCGGTTGAAGGCCCAGCACTTTGCAATTTAAGAAAAAAGAAAAAAAAATGGAAGAAGGAGTAGATGATAATGGTGGTGATGGTGATGATGATGATGGTGATGATGATGATGATGATAACGAGGATAATAATGAATATGACGATGATGCTCATGTTGTTGTTAAGGATGTGGACGAAGAAAAAGATGCTGTTGAACAACAAAATATGATTGCATGGCACGGAAGGTCAAAAGAGAAAGATGCAACATTTAGGATAATGTAAAAGGTCTTGAATGATAGTGACCTTTCCTAGGAGGGGGTCAGATGCGCGCATGATGCTAGTCATGGAGAAGGTCAGGTGCATATGGAGCTAAGGTCGTGCATTGCCGTGACCTGGGGGCTTTTTCAAGATAAGGTCAGGTGAGAGATGTTGAAGAAGGAGAGATGTCTTAAGAGAGGTTGTGTGTGTGTGTGTGCGTGTGCGTGCGTGCGTGTGTGTGTGTGTGTGTGTGTGTGTGTGTGTGTGTGTGCGTGTGTGTGCGTGTGTGTGTGTGTGTGTGTGTTTTCACGCAGAGATTGATGGGTCGAGGCGCTTTCATGTAAGTGTCGGCGGGTGAGATTTATCCTCACGTATATCTGAATTTAGGACAAATAATGGGCGGAGAGCGACGTTTATTATGCCAATTTTACGTTTTATTTTGTTCAGCGTCTGTTGATCGGCAATGCAGGCCTCCAGATTAGCCAGTCCCGCCGATGTGATGTGTTTGATTTCCCGGTGTAATGATCACTATTTCGCAGTACGCTGCTCAAGTCTCACTCTCTCTCTATATCTATCTGTCTGTCTATCTATCTATCTAACAATATGTATATGTATATATATATATATATATATA
>BOPN01000227.1:580000-622500 GCA_017312705.2 Penaeus japonicus
CGCCTCGCCGACGCCGGTGAGGGGGAGGGAAGGGGGAAAGAGGGAGGAAGAGGAGAGGGAAGGATGGAAAGAGGGAAGAAAAAGGTGTGGAGAGAGAGAGAGTGAGAGTTAGAGTGAGAGTCTTGTCTAATTTTTCATCTCTCTCTTCCCACCTTTTCTCCTCTTCTCCCCCCCTCCCCTCCCTCCCTCTCTCGCGGGTAAGATAAAATTTCGCGGAACTCTACACGGGCCTAAACATGCCATTGGATTCACTGCCTGATGCCTCCCCATTCCCTCCCTCGAGTGTCTGGATGAACTCGCTATGCCTTGGGACCCGATGACACTGTCAAATGCCATTTGTTTTATATTCGCGGGTCGAGTTGGTGGACCTTCCTTTTCACCCCTCTCTCATTCTCTCCCTCTATCTATCTATCTCTATCTCTATCTCTCTCTGAATACACACACACACACACACACACACACACACACACACACACACACACACACACATACATATACATACACTGCAAGTGCCACCCCCACCCCCCCACCCCGAACGAAAGGCGCCGCACGTTTGAAATGACTCCGAGATAGATTTCGAATCCATTATCTAACACGACGGACCGGAGGCATCATCCGGCCGGCCATTGTTTGAATATTGCGCTGGAGAAATGAGGGAACAGAGTGTGTGCCTCTAACTCAACCTTTCCCCTCTTCCTGCCCTCTCTCTCTCTCTCTCTCTCTCTCTCTCTCTCTCTCTCTCTCTCTCTCCTCTCTCCGGCTTTTTCTTCTCTCTTCTTCTTTCATCTCTCTTCCTCTTCTCCAATTTTATCCTCCATTCCCTTTTCTCTATCCCCTTTCTTCATGTCTTCTCTTCATTCGATTTTCCCCTCTCCCTGCATCCTTCAACCTCTCTCCTCCTTCACCCATCCCCCCCCCCTTCTCCCTCCGCTCCCTTTTTCCTCCCTTTATCCCTCTGTTCTTTTTCCATCTCCATATTCCCTCTCCCATTTCTCCAACCCTACCTTATTCCTTTCTCCATTTCCCCCCTTTTCCCCTCCCCCCCCCATCCCCGAGGTTTTAAAATCGAATTCAAACTTTAACGGTCCTACTTATGAGGGTGTAGTGAGAGAGAGAGGGGGGGGGAGAGGGAGAGAGAGAGAGAGAGAGAGAGAGAGAGAGAGAGAGAGAGAGAGAGAGAGAGAGAGAGAGAGAGAGAGAGAGAGAGAGAGAGAGAGAGAGAGAGAGAGAGAGAGAGAAGAGAGAGAAGAGAGAGAGAGAGAGAGAGAGAGAGAGAGAGAGAGAGAGAGAGAGAGAGAGAGAGAGAGAGAGAGAGGAAAAGTGGGTTGTAAGGGGAGTGTGGGTTGGGGAGACGAAAAAAAACCAGAGGAAGAGTTGGAGTTACATTAGTTTGAGTTAAAGTTGAAGTTGTGTAATCTCGGGTTGTGACTCTCCCGAGCGCCCGCGGGTCTCCTTCTCCTCGCTTCGAGGTCCGGGTCGCGTTTCGGACGACAGGTGCTCCTATTTCCAGGTCGTGTTCGGGCGAATGGTTCGGTTCCTATGGCTTGAGGGTACGGGCTTCGGGTCCCTGTGGGCGGCGGGACGTCCCTGAAGGGCGCCGTGTAGGAACCGTCGGATGATCCAGGACGTTTTTGGATGACGAGGAAGTTGGAACTAGAATGGAGTACACACACACACACACACACACACACACACACACACACACACACACACAGGGAGAGAGAGAGAGAGAGAGAGAGAGAGAGAGAGAGAGAGAGAGAGAGAGAGAGAGAGAGAGAGAACACAAAAGCAAAAGATAATAATATAAAGAGTAGGAATGAGAAAAGTGAAGAAGAGACAGACAGAAAAAACACGACCCCAAAAGAATCCGCCTCTTTAGAGGCCTCTATATACGTTTCCAGAAATAGCTTAAAGGACACGCCAAGAGTCCTCGAACCCCGACAGGACTCTTTGGCGCGAGGAGGAGGAGGAGGAGGGGGGAGGAGGAGGCGAAGGAACGGCCGAGTCAAGAGGTTGTATATCGATTTGGCAAGGGCGGTGGGTGGAGGAGGAGGAAGAGGTATGATGAGGAGGAGGTGTAAGGAGGTGTGAAGATGAAGAGGTGTTAGGAGGAAGACGTGTGAAGAGGGATAAAAAGAGGAGGAAGAGGTGTTAGGAGGAAGACGTGTGAAGAGGGAGAGAAAGAGGAGGAAGAAGAAGAGTAAGAGAAAAAAAATAGGAAGAGGAGTGAGGAGAAGGAAGAGGAAGAGGAGTGAGAAGAGGAGGAGGAAGAGGAAGCAGTGTCGATCCTTCTGGTCGGGAACAGCAGCCCGGACCATGGCGCACTAACCCGATAATGCGGAGGATAATTACGGAGATGATAATTATGAGGTCATTACGGGGCGCGCGTGAGGACGGCTATCAGAATGGCGACTTTTATGGCTGATGTTTCATCGTTACTGGCGGCGTCTCGAAACTAGGCCTATGTTACTCTGTTGTTCTGTTGTTATTGCTGTGTTGCTTCTGTTATTTATTACTATTCTCGAAAGTAGGTTTATTAGGATTTTAGTTTTTTTTAGGATTATTATTGCTACTGTTATCATTATGTTATATCATTGCTATCTGTTGCTCTGTTTTCTATTGAATCCTATAGCTTGTGTTGTTCTCGAAAGATGCAATTATTAGGTTATCAAGTTGAAATAAAACACCTTCCGCCTATCATTTATCTATAGGCCTATGCATATATATATATTTTTTTCAACGTTGACTTCACAATCTTATCATTTATTCCCAATTTTATTCTCCCTTTCTTCGTCCGCTTCTTTTTTCACACTGGAGGAGATCTTTCGGGCGAAGCAGCTATCTTCAGGTATCATCATCATCATCATCATCATCATCATCATCATCATCATCATCATCATCACCGCCATCACCCTCATCTCATCATCTTCATCTTCATCATCTCATTTTCTGATCGATAACATATGGGATACTATTGTGATATATATATATATATATATATATTATATATATATATATATATATATATATATATGCATGTTTTTGTTTGTTTGGTTGTTTTTGTGTTAGTGAATTGCATGGGAAGTGACTAATGAGTGACTTTTCTTTTCTTTCACAGGTGAGTGAGGACTTTGTCTCGGCGAGAGGATGTGGCGTTTCCAGGTAGTAGCGTATTTGTAGCCTTTGGAATTATTAGAGGAAGTCGGAGGCGAGTGCGGAAATACAACGTTTTATCTCACTCTCTCTCTCTCTTATTTCCTCTCTTTCTCTCTCTCTTTCTTTCTCTCTCTCATTTTCTCATTCTTTCATTTTTTCTCTTTCTCTCTCTCTCTCTCTCTCTCTCTCTCTTTCTCTCTTTCTCTCTCTCTCTCTCTCTCTCTCTCTCTCTCTCTCTCTCTCTCTCTCTCTCTCTCTCTCTCTCTCTCTCTCTCTCTCTCTCTCTCTCTCTCTCTCTCTCTCTCTCTCTCTCTCTCTCTCTCTCTCTCTCTCTCTCTCTCTCTCTCTCTCTCTCTCTCTATCTCTCTCTCTCTCTCTCTCTCATTCTCTTTCTCTTTCCCTTTCTCTCTCCCTCTCTCCCCCCCCCTCCCCCTCCCCCTCCCTCCCACACTCCTAACCCAACCCCCCCACACACACCCAACCCACACAAACCTCTCACATAACCACCCCACCCACCCAACCACAATCCCACCCACCCACGCGACATCCTCCCAACCTCGAGCAAGAAAGGACAATGACCTTGCCTGCCGCCTCGTATTGGGTCACGTCTTCGGAAGAGCGGTTTTGTCGATGGCGGAGCGAATGAAAGAGGAACTCGTCCGCGGGGGCAAGGGAGGCGAGGGACTTCTGATGGAGGTGATAGGACGAGAGGGGGAAGGGGGGAGAGGGAAGGGGGGAGGGAAGGGAAGGGGAAGGTCAAAGGGAGGGGGAGGAGAGGGGAGGGGAAAGGGAGGGGAGGGAAGAGGGAGGGGAGGGGGAAGGGAAGAGAGAAAGTGATTGGAGAAGAGAGAAGGGGAAGGGGTAGGAGAGATGGAGGGAATGGTTGGAGAGAGAGCGGGAGGAAATGGGTTAGGAGAAAATTACGGAGGGAGGGAGGGGAAGGAGAAGGAGAAGGAAAAGGTGAAGGAGAATAAGTAGAGTGGCAGGGACAGCTGTGGAAGCTGTTTTTAATCTTGATTTTTGTTGGTTCGGTCCGGTGTTATTATTATTATTATTATTATTGTGATTATGATCACTACTACTACTACAATAATACTGTTTTTTTTATAATTTCTACAATTCTCTAACATATCTCTTCCCTTTCCCTTTAATTTTGCGTTTATTTTTAGCTCTTTTGAAAGACGTTTAAATTGTTTAAACCTTGCCTCGCCTTCTCTTTAACTCTTTCCGCATTCTCACACCTTCCTCTCCTTCCTCCAGGCACCTCGTTTCTCCCTCTCTTCCCCTCATACCTCTTCTGTTCCTTCATTTCCCTCATACTCTCATAACTATCCCCCATTTCCTTTTTTTCTCTCGCCTTTTCCTGCTTCTCCCCCCTCCTACTCCCCTCTTCTCCTTCTGCCCTCTCCCATCTCGCCTCTCTCCTCTTTTCCTCCCCGTGTTCCCCTCTTATCCTTCTCTCCTCTTTTCTCTTCTTTATTTCCCCTACTTCCCTCCTCTTCATCTCTCCTCTACCCTTTTCATGTGTGTTATATTCGCGCTCATTCAGACTTTTCCACCGCGTTTGGCTGTGGCGCCCGGAAATAAGTGATGCTGGGGAGGGGGGGGGGGTAGATGGGGATATAGGGGAGAGGAGAGGGGGAAGGGGAAGGCGGAGGGAATGTAAGACAGAAGTGGAAAAGGGAGAAGGGGAAGTGGAAAAGGGAGAAGGGGAAGGGGTAGGGTGAATAGGGTGAAGGTAAAGGGTAAGGGGTGAGGGGTAAGAGAGTGGGAAGGGGAGGGATAAAGGGAGAGGAAGTGCAGAAAATGAGGGATAACAGGAGGAGGGGAGGAAAAGGGAAAAAATATATGGGAGAGAAGACTGGAAGGAAGGGAGAGAGGGAAAGATGTAAGGGATGGGAGACGAGGGAAGAGAGGGATAAAGGGGTTAGAGGAAGGAAGGGGAGGCTAGAGACGAGGGGAGAAGAGAAGAGGGAGGGGAAGACGAGGGGAGAAGGGAACAAGCCGTGAGAA
This sequence comes from Penaeus japonicus, assembly GCA_017312705.2. Lineage (NCBI taxonomy): Eukaryota > Metazoa > Arthropoda > Malacostraca > Decapoda > Penaeidae > Penaeus > Penaeus japonicus. The sequence continues at coordinate 585,170 of BOPN01000227.1, forward strand.
AGACAAGTTTGTTTAGACTGTGAGTATTCCCTGCTCTTTAACCCCCTCTCCCCCGCTCCCCCCTCCCCCCCCTCTTCCCCTCTCCCGCCACTCCCCTCCCCCCTCTTCCCAGCTTTCGCTTCCCCTCTGGTACCAAAATGTATACATTACCTCATGCATATTTTTAGTTGTGTTTCTAAGAAGACGCGGAGGCGCTGCCCGGGTTAGAGAAGGGGGGTGGGGGAAAGGGGGGAGGTGCAAGGGGGAGAAGTGGGGGTGAGGGGCAGGGAGAAGGGACACAGGATTAGCCACGTATAACATGGGCGATTTATTTGGCGATTTGTCGGTTTTTTTCTGATCAGGCGATTTTTATGGTTGCTATAGGTGATGCGATCATCTTGAAAGCCTGTAGTGCCTCTGTTAGGCGTCTCTCTCTCTCTCTCTCTCTCTCTCTCTCTCTCTCTCTCTCTCTCTCTCTCTCTCTCTCTCTCTCTCTCTCTCTCTCTCTTTACTATTCATCTACCTATCGTTAGCTATTTGTCTATTTATCTCCTTTCTGTATATCCATCTATCTCTATCTTTTATGTTTGCCTATACATCCATCTACACTCTATCTATCCATCTATCTCCTGTCTTTTTGTCTATCCATCTTTATCCTTCAGTCTTCCTATCTATCCATCTGTCTATCTCCTTCCGTCGTTCTATTTACTTATCTATCCATATCTGCTGAGTCCTTGTCTGTGTATAAGTTCAGTGTGTTCAACATTGTGTTCAACACTGTCCTTCACGAAGCACACAGGAAACAAACAGTGACCTTCTGTTTACTCGCGTAACTCATTTTCTCTAGTGACTCGTTCTGTCTCTCGTTTATCGACTTCGCTCGACTGTCCTTTTTTTCCCTTTAGTGTCAGAATTACGATGATCTTATATTTACGAATTATGCGGCCGTAGTCTGGGCTTTGCCAGAATCGAGTTCGTTGTAACTGCACTTTCACGCTAAGCCGCCGCGTCATGAATAAGAGAATTATATCAAACTGGAATGTTGGGTTGTGTAAGCTCGCTTTCGGGTGGGGGTGGAGGGGAGGGGGGGATGAAGGTGTGTGTAGAGTAGGGTAGGATAGGATAGGATAGGATAGGGTAAGATAGAAAGTGAAAGAGAGGGGAGAGAATCAAAGGAAAGATATAGAGGGGGAGAGAAGAACAGGAGGAATAGAAGTAGACGAGAGAGAGAGAGAGAGAGAGAGAGAGAGAGAGAGAGAGAGAGAGAGAGAGAGAGAGAGAGAGAGAGAGAGAGAGAGAGATGAGAAAAAAAGGCGGATAGAAAAATACCCAATAGGACACTAAAGTAAATAAGAAAAATGGAAGAAAGGAATACAAATGATCAACAAAAATGGAAGAAAGGAATACAAATGATCAACAACAGTAAAAAAAAAAAGAACAACAACAATAAACAAACAAAGAAACAAGCAGAAGACGAGTGGAAAGGAAGATGAGCGACGCACTGACTGACTCTGAGCGACGAGTTCAAATCAATATGATCGCTGATAATGTTAGTAATGCGAAAGAGAGGAGATGAAATGGATGCTGATAAAAGAGAGGAGGTTGCAAGATTAATCCGATTTTCTCCCTCTTATCGTCCCCTCTTCTCTCCTTTCCCCTCTTGTTTACTTCCATTGTGTCGAAACCAAGTGGGGAAATGAGGGGATTGTGAGGGGATGGTTGGCTCACCCCCTCACCCCTTCCCCTGGGGGGGGGGGGAAGGAGAAGAGAAAGGAAAAGAAAGGAAAGGAATGGAAGAAGTGAGGAAGGAAATTAATATCGGAAGGGAATAAGAAAAAGGAGAAGGAGAAGGAGATGGATAGAAAGAGGAGGGAAGATAAAGATAAGGCATAGAAGAATAAAAAGAAGACAAAAGAATACAAGGACAAAGAAGAAGAAAAGAAAACAGAGCTGCGATGGAAGGAGGGAAGGAACGGGAGAAGAGAAGCAGGAAGAAGCAAAGCTTTTAAGATGAGAATGAACGAGAAAGAGGCAGGAATGCGCCAAGCATAATATATACTCACAAAGCGGTAGTTTGGGAAAGCCTTGTGCAGGTAACAAGAATCTGACTTTTAAATTCTCCCTCCTCCTGCTTGTCATGTTTTCATCTTTGTTGTGTCTCTCTAGACACATATCATTATCGTTATCGTCCTCGTCATCATTATCGTCATCATCATCATCATCATCGTCACCATCACATCACAATCAACATCATCTTCATCGTCACCACCAATCCGAAATAACGAGATGATTCATTGTTTAATTAACACAGACGACGAGCAATGAAACAGATTCTCTAAAAGAAACAGAAAAAGACGAACACACAACAAAAAAAAAAAACGCCCAGACATGTGTTCTTGTCACAGGTGCGTGAATCTGCTCTCAGGCGTGGGTAAGGCGCGCCTGATAGGGGGGGTATGGGAGGGGTATGGGAGGGGAGGGGGGTAGAGCAGCAGGTGCCCCGTGCGCCTGACGAGGCAGCCAGATGTTTCGCACAGCTGTTGTGGGCGGGGATGATAGTTGTGGGTGGAGGTACGGGGGAGGGAGTGTGTGCGTGTCTGTCTGTATGTGTGTCTGTGCGTCTGGGATTCTTTGAAGTAAGGTTGACGCAGGTGGTTGTTCCCCTCCTCCCTCCTCCCTCCCCACCCCATTTCTTATTTTACCTTGCGTTAGACATTCACATTCTATTTCTCCAGCTGGCGCGGGTCGTAAGTATGTCCAGGTATCAGCGATGACTCGTTGGCAGTGCTGCCAGTATGATGGAGGTGCCAAATCCAGGGAATCCCCCCCATCCCCTCCCTCCCCTCCCACACACCCACTCACTCTCCCCCTTCCCCTTCCCCTCTCCCTTCTTCTCCCCCTTCCTCTTCCCATCCCTCGTCCTTTACCCCCTTTCCCCTTCCCCTCCCCTTCCCTTATCCCCTCCCTCTTTCCCTTTCCTTTCCCCTCCCCCTCCCCTTTTCGCTCGCATGAGAGCGCTCTGTTAAATGCGTGAATAGGCATCGCCTGGTCAAGGCTCTTCTACCCCCCTGCCATGCGGTTATTTATTTTCTTTATTGGCATTCTTTCCCTTTCTTTCTATTCTACTTTTTCTCGTTTTTTTCTATTGTCTCCTTCCCTCCCTCTTCCTCTCTCCCTATCCCTCTCTCTTCCCGCCTCTCCTCTCCCTCCGCTTTTCCCTTTTCCATCTCTTCAATCTCTCCAACCTCTCTCCCTAACCCTTTCTCCCTCTTTCCCTTTTCTCTCCTTTTGTCTCACCTTCCCTCCTTTCCAACCTCGCTCCCTCCTTTCCCTCCCTCTCCCTCACCCTTTCTCCATCCATATCTCCCTCACTCTTTCTCCATCCATATCTCCCTCACTCTTTCTCCCTCCCTTTCTCCATCCATATCTCCCTCCTTCCCTCCCTCCCCCACCATCACTCGCGCAGGCAGAAAGTGGAAGAGCAAACGGTGCGATAAATTGGCCTGCCTGACGTTTTTATTGCGAATGAATAATTCAGGGTGCCAACGTGGGGATGAAGCTGCCTTGTTTGGTGGTGACCGTGCCCCCCCCCCCCCCCCCCACCCTCTCCCGATGCTTATTCCCTTCTATGTCCCTTTTCTACGCCCCTCCCCACCAGCCACCACCACCCCACTGATCTCCATCCCTCCTTCATTCCCTCCCTCATTCCCTCCCTCCCACTCTCGCCCCTCCCCACCTCCTTCTCACATCCCACCCACTCCTCGCCCACTTTTGCCCACCTTTGAGGAAGATTATGGTAGAGAGTTGAATGGGAAAGGGAGAGCAGACGGGAGTTGGGAAAGAAAGGAAGGAACTGAGGAGAGAAAGATACAAGAATTAATGGAAACTAAGGGGAAAAAACTTTATTTATATTTATATTTCTTCCTCTCCCTTTTTCTCTCCCTCCCTCTCCTCCCTGTTTCTTGCACTCTCTCCTCCCTTGCTGCAGTTGCCAGACCCCCACCAAATAGCGGGGATGTCCAAGCAGCACGTGAGCGTCTGAAAAAGATTCGGAATTTAGGCAAATGTTCGGATTCCTCTGGCAATACCTGCAGGCACTCTGACACTCAGGTACTCCGGTACTCGGATACTCGGGTACTTGGGTACTCCGATACTCGGTACTCGAGTACTTGGGTACTTAGGTACTCAGGCGTTCTGGTATTCGGGTACTCGGCCGCTCAGGTACTCTGGCACTCAGGCACTCGTGTTATATATATCGTATTATGACATATGCCATCACACTGTAGAGGTTAGATTATTCATGTGTAGTTGTGTTGTATAGATGCCTTCAGCGCCATTTTTAAAGATAGTCTTGTGTCAATTATGAAATTGTAGAATATTCATTTTAGTTGAGTTCAATTCAATTCGCGTTGGGAAATATGGTTGGATGGGACGGCCGATTGAAGATGATCTGATCTGGCAGATTTCACTGATTGATTTAATCGTAGGATTGTCAGAGAGCTGTAGGAAATACTGATAGATAGATATGTATAATTGGTTTATTTTATTTATGGCATTGATTTATGAGCAAATCATGGTATTTTTGTTTAGAATAAAAACGGAAGAAATAAATCGAGGCAAAGACAGAACAGCACATGTATAAGAAGAGGTTTGAAGAAAAAAAAGAGTCTGAACCCAATGAAATAGATTGGCGCAAAAGATGTATAAATGTACAGCAAGGGGTTCGAAAAGAAATGAAAATGCATAAACCCAGTGAAGTAGATCGGGACCAAAGTAGAAAAAGTAGATGTATAATGATAAGTTCAAAGTCAGAGAAGTAGATCGGCTCAAAAGTAGCAAAGTAGATCGGGACAAAAGCAGCAAAAAGTAGACGTACAGCAGAGGTAGACGCAGCGTTGGCAGTGGCACCCTCCGCTCATGGGACTCCAACGTCACTGAGTGGGAAATCCGCTCGCCGTTTCCCACTGTTAAGTTGGCTATTCAGTGGGGGGGGGGGGGGGGGGGGGGGGGGGGGGGGGGGGGGGGGAAGGGGGTGAGGGGAGATTGGGGAAGGGGAGAGGGAATGGAGGCCGGGCCAGGAAGTGCCAATTCGAGGCGATGGGACGGGTGCCATAGTGCCAAGAAACTTGTTTATATTGCTGGGTAAAGAGGAGAAAGAGAGAGTGAGTCTCACAGCTAGAATGACATAAAAAGATCATGAAAAAAAGAAGAAGAAAAAATCAACACGAAGCGAGCGCCGACTTATGACTGTCCTGAAGTGCTTGAACGGCAAGCAAAGCCGAAGATACACAAGGGAACACACGGAGAATTGGGAAGAAGGGGGGAGAGGAGGGGAAGGGAGGGAAGAGGAGAGAGGATAGGGGAAAGGGGAGAGAGGAAAGGGGAGAAGGGAGACGGGAGAGAAAGAGCACCAGCGGAAATTCATCACTTGCCGATGCTTCCGGCTTGGCTCGACTTAGTCAGACAAAGCAGCGATGGCAAAAAAAAAGAAAAAAAAGGAAAAAAATGTAGCAGTTCTTCCTTTCCCATGAGACAAACAAGTCGATGAAGATCAAGTTTTTGAAGAGAAGGGGGGAAGAGGGGAGTTTTTTTATTGTTATTAATCAACAGTTCGTAAAATTATAGTTTTTAGAAAAGGATAAAAGGGTGAGACGTTATTATCTATTTATTTTTTATTACTATTTCATACTTCTTGTATAACCTAAAGGAGCGATAGCAGTAGCCCAGAATTACTGTAGTCTCTTCTGAAGGCGAGACTGAAGTCATGCCAGCCTGGACTTCCCATACAGGATGTGCGAGTCATGCGTGATGTCACCGCGTGTATTTCAAAGAGTCATTTAGAGCCGTAGTTGTTTTGATGGCCTGTTGTCCCTAGGTGACCGTAGAGAAAGGGATTTTTTTTTTTCTTTGGGGGGGTGCATTTGGGGGGTTAAATGCATGCGGAACGGAGTGATTGCCTTTTCGTTTGTTTAGGGTTGTGTTGTGTCGTATTTTTGTTTGAATCGTTTTGTTTTATATTTATGTTTGTTATTGCATTATTTTTTTCGTATCTTATTCATTATTATCTTATGGTGTTTTATTATCTTACTGATTATAAATTGTCGCTTACATCCTTATTATCGCTACCCCGCAATCACCACTTATCTTTATAGTTATCATATCCATCTTATCTTTCCTCTTCTCTCGTCTCTCAGTTATTATTTAACTACTACTACCCTTATTATTTTATCATTCAATAATTGATTTTTTTATTGTAAGAAACCCAAATTGACTTTTTTTCTCACTTGCAAAACGCCGCACGCTCTATTTAAGCGCCGGTCGTCCCCTCCGCACTAACGACCCCCTAACGACACTCTTTCGAGGAACGGGACTTGCAAATGAGGGTCGTTGCGAAGGTGCCATCCATACCTGCAGGTGCCAGGAAGTGCCAAGCGGTGCCAAGCGGTGCCAGGCGGTTACCGGAAGCGCGGAGGGGGGCTTGGACGACCTGTTGAAACACCTAATGGTCGTTCGAGGAGGCAATGAGGCGGCGGAGGGACGGCCGGCCTCGCCTTTCGGATTCCGGGGAAGAAAGGCACAGGGAGTGGGGAATGGATCGAGAGAGAGCGTAAGGAAGGAAGGAGGGAGAGGAGAGAGAGAGAGAGAGAGAGAGAGAGAGAGAGAGAGAGAGAGAGAGAGAGAGAGAGAGAGAGAGAGAGAGAGAGAATAATGGAGAGAAAAGAGAAAGCATGATTGAATGAAATATATATATGGGATATATTTTTAGACACACACACACACACACACACACACACACACACACACACACACACACACACACACACACACACACACACACACACACACACACACACACACGCCCACACACACGCCCACACACACACACACACACACACGACATTTTCCACCAACACGTTTCGTGACACAACGAAATAAATGTACATTATTTTTTAGCTCCGAGGGCGAGGCAGAGTTGGCGGTCAAGTGAAGGATTTCGGGTGAGAATGACAAGTGGACAGAGTGCCTGAGTGAGGGAGGGAGGGAGCGAGTGAGTGAACGAACAAGTGAGCGAGAGAGTAAGTGCGTGAGTGAGTGAGAAGGTAAGTGAGTAAGTAAGAGAGTCAGTGAGCGAGTGAGCGAGAGAATAAGTAAGTAAGAGAGTAAGTGAGTGAGAGAGAGATTAGGTGAGTAAGTATGAGAGTGAGCGAGTGAACGAGAGAGTGAGCAAGTAAGAGAGTGAGTGAGTGGGTGGGTGAGCAAGAGAGTGAATGAGTGAGTGAGTAACCTGTTGTCGCGACCAGCGTTGAATAGAGCTCAACATCCGGTGGCTGAAAAGGACCTGAAAATAGTCAGGAAAAAAATATTGCAAGTTGACATTAAAACGCCGCGGCTGGATGGGATGTTAGAGAGGGAATTTTATACTAGGTTTATTGATGATGTTATAATGATGATGATGATTGTTATTGTCATTATTATTGTTATTATTATTGGTAGTAGTAGTAATAGCAGCAGCAGTAAGGGTATGATTATAATTGTGATTATGACCATGATCATCATCATGAAAAGTCTTCATTCTTAAAGGGATTCCCCAATAACATATACCAGTAATTAAACGAATATCAATAATGAAGCGATGATAATTAATTACTGAAGAAAACACACCCTGTCAATGATACGTTATATATGCCGTTATGACGTAAAACTCATGACGTCATTCCAACATCCGGCTGAGCGCTGTCAACCTTCACTTCGTTGCTCGGATAAGTCAGATTTGAATCCGAACAAGGTCAAGGTCACGGCTGTCGGAGAAGGCTGTCGCAGAAGCCTGTTGGGGAAGGCTGTCGGAGAAGGCTGTCGAGGAAGGCTGAGGTAATCCGGGAAAATCTGACGCGTTGGTCGACAGGCCGCGCTGATGTCAGAAGCTTTCCCTACTCCTTGCCTCTCCTTCATCTTCCCCTTCTCTTCCCTTTTCTCCATCTCCCCTATCACTTCACTCCACTTCATTTCTTCCATCCCCTCCACTTCACCTCACCTCACCTCAGCCCTTTCATCTTTTCGCTTCACCTTTTCGTCTCTCTTCTTCTTCTTCTTCTTCTTCTTCTCTTCTTTCTTCCTATCCCTTCTTCTTCCTCCTCCCTCCTTTCCTCTCCTCACACTACCTCCTCTTTGTTACCGACTCCCCCCTCGTCCGAAGTTCCTTATCCCTTCCGTTTTCCCTTCCCTTCCCTTATTTCCTTTCCCCATCATCTGCAGCCTCTTTCCCTTCCCCCTCCTGTACTTCCCTTTCTCTTTCCCTTCCAATTCCCTTTCTTTTCCTTTCCTTTCCTTTCCCTACCTTCCCCTTTCTTTTCATCCATTTCTCTTTTTGCCTCTTCCGACAGACAGACACAGGAAGTGAAAACGAGAGTGAGTCGAATATAGGAATATATAAACTATTTCATAAATACCTCTGTTAACAAACAAAGCAATTACGGCTGCATGCATGACCCGTCCCCCCCCCCTGGAGTCGCCCAGGTGTAGTTGACCAGGTAACCATCGGTAATTAAGCAGAGTTCGTAGTCACTTCCGCTCGCACACCTGCCCTGCCCCTCCCAAGCCATGGACGCGTAGGCTTACATATTTATGGGCATGCACGTATTTATGTACGCATGAACGCGCGCACAAGCTCACACGTGTACATGCACCCATGCACCCACACGCTTACGCGCACCCATACGCTTACACGCACACGGACATGCATATACACATACACACATACACGCATACATATGTGCGCACACGCAAACACACACACTTTTTGATTCCCTCTCCACCTCTCCTCCTCCTCCTCCTCCTCCTCCTCCTCCACCACCACCTCCTCCTCCTCCTCCGCCACCACCACCTCCTCTCCTCCTCCTCCACCAACTTCTCCTCCTCTCTTCCTCCTCACCTCCGCCACCTCCTCCACCAACTCCTCCTCCTCCTCCTCCTCCTCCTCCTCCTCCGCCGCCGCCGCCGCCGCCGCCGCCGTCGTCGCTGATGATTCCTCGGCCACGGATCAACTTCCGGTCAGCCAGGTGTTGCACGATTGTTGCTCCTCGTCTCGCTAGATGGTCGTGGCTGCGCTTGGCCGCTCTCCGCCTCTTTCGCTTTGTTGCTATTGTTGCGTGGGAGGTGTTTGGGGGGGGGGGGGGTGAAGAGGAGAAGGAGGTGGGAGTGGGGATTAAGGGGTGGTGGGGGTGGGGGTGACAGTGGGGGTTGTAGGTGGTAAAGGTGGATAATAATAATAGATAAAAATGATGATGATAATAATAATGATAATGGTAATAATGATGATAAGAGAAGAAGAAGAAGGAATAGAGGAAAAAGAGGGAGAAAGGAGGAAGAAGGGGGGAGGAGAAGTAGAAGAAATAGAATAATAAAGAAGGAGGAATAGGAAATGAAGAAGAAAGGGGAAGAATAGGAAATGAAGAACAAAGAGGAATAATAGAAGGGAATTGATAACAAATTATTCTTATTCTTTTCTATTTTATTTCTAGATCACTTCTATTGTTTTGTTCTTGAAGTTGATTATTGTTCTAATTGGCATCAGTATCATGATCATCAGTGCAGGGATGTTACAGATATTAGCATTACTATATTCACTCTTTTAGCAAACTCACTAATTCACTTGACTCGCCTAATCGTCCAACCTACTTCATTATTCATTGCTTCGGTTAATTATTCACTCCAACAAACTCTCGAACACTATCCACCGCCCACTCCCCACCCCCCACCCACCCATAAGCACTCTCACACCACGTGGGTTTGTTTACAAAGTAATTATTGTTTACAGACAGTGGCACGTGGTTACTGGCGTGTCGATTATTGTTTTCTTTCGTTTCTTGTTTTTCAGTTTTGTTATTTTCTAGTTTGTATTTCCATGACCATATTTACTATTATTTATTTATTTCATTATTTTGAGTTTGTTTTTCCTCTTCCACTAAATAGAATTAAAAGAAATGCGGCAAGCAAGTGAACGATGAAAATAGAGTATAAACCAAATGCTTGGGGGAGAGAGTGAGAATGAGAGTAATAGTAAGAGTAAGGGTGAGAATGAAAAGAGAGAGAGAGAGAGAGGGAGAGGGAGAGAAGAAGAAAAAGAAGGAGAGAGAGAGGGAGAGAGATGATAAGGGGGAGGAAGAGGGAGGTGAAAATGAGAAGGAGAGAGAGAGAGCGAGCGATAGCCAGAGCTAGAGCGAGAAAAAAGGAAAAGAAAAACAAAAAGAAATAAGAGTGAGCGAGAGATTGATTGAAAAACACAAAAAAGCAAGATAGAGGGGAAGGGAGGCGTAACGGCAGCTCAGCGCAGTTTGCCAATTGTCCGGAATCCTCTGGGGTTTCCGGTCAGGACGCGTTTTTGTAGGGGGCGGCGAGGCTCCAAGGACTGTAGGATGACTTTGAGACGCGTAAAGGGAGGAGGAGGAGGGCGCGTCGGTGGGGCGGGGGGCGGGGGGAGGGGGGATAGGCGTCGGGGAGGACCTTGATGATGAGTTTCGGTTTCGGAAATGAGACTCGGGATTTTTTTTTCTCTCTCTTTTTCATTTATTTTTTCTTAATTTCTTTGGCTAGTTTACCGCCATTGCCATGTTCATGTTTATATTTATGTTCATTATAGCATCTTCAAAGTCATATATTCAATTTCATCGTCATCGTCATTATCTTCCTCTTCCTCATCATCATCATCATCATCATCATCATCATCATCATCATCTTTCTCTTCATCATCATCTTCCTTTTCTTCTTCCTCCTCCTCTTCATCATCATCATCATCATCATCTTCATCTTCCTCTTATTATCATCATCATTATCCTTTTCCTCTTTATAATCATTATCATTATCATCATTATTATTATAATCAATTCGCATCAAAATAGTAAGAACAAATCAAACAAAAACGAAAACAAACAACAAACCCAACTCAGTAAACAGATTGCTGTTACCGGTTACCATGGAAACCAAGCGACAACCAAGCATATAAATAACAACAACTTGTGATGGTGTACGAATCTGTGGTTACTTGACTCTCTCTCTCTCTCTCTCTCTCTCTCTCTCTCTCTCTCTCTCTCTCTCTCTCTCTCTCTCTCTCTCTCTCTCTCCCCCACACCCCCCCTCTCTCTCTCTCTCTCTCTCTCTCTCTCTCTCTCTCTCTCTCTCTCTCTCTCTCTCTCTCTCTCTCTCTCTCTCTCTCTCTCTCTCCCCCTCCCTCCCCCCCCCCCCCCCCCCCCCCCCCCCACACACACACACACACACACACACACACACACACACACACACACACACACACACACACACACACACACACACACACACACACACACACACACACACACACACGCGCGCGCGCGCGTGTGTGTGTGTGTATATATATATATATATATATATATATATATATATATCCTCCGTCCCTACCTCCCTCCCTCCCTCCCTCCCTCCCTCCCTCCCTCCCCCCCCTCCTTTTTTCCTTCCTTCCCTCCTTCCCTCCTTCCCTCTCACCTCTTTCTCTCTCTCTCCAACTCACTCCCTTCCCCTCCTCCAGCCCCTCCACTTCCCCCAGGTCTCGGGCCGTGTTACGCTACTTCACGGTCTGCTGGCCTCCCCTCGGGCTGCCTCTGTTACCTCGCGGTTACCCCCTCTTTGTGAGCGTGACTGAGCATCGGCACAGTTCGAAGCAGCTTGTGTGTCCCCCGGCCGCTCCGGCGCGTGGAACTTCCGTGCTGGAGCATCTGTTGGCGGAGCTCAAGCACGGAAGGAGATGTCTTGCTGCTTCCGAAGACGTGGTGGGCATCGGGGGCGGGTGCTGACGCGCGCGCGTGTGTATATATATATGTAAGTGCACATACACACGTGTTCGCATTGACGAGCGGACACATAAATGGGCGTGTCGGTGCACAGGTGTCTGCGCGCTCGTGCACACGCACACACGGACACGGACATGAACACACGCGTGCTCAATCTCACATTCACACGCGTTCGCACTCGCACTCACACTCACACTCACACTCACACTCACACTCACACTCACACTCACAGAGAGAGATGGAGAGAAAAGAGAAAGGGGGAGAGAAATAAGAATAAAAAAAGAAAAAGATGAATGAAAAGAGAGAGAGAGAGAGAGAGAGAGAGAGAGAGAGAGAGAGAGAGAGAGAGAGAGAGAGAGAGAGAGAGAGAGAGAGAGAGAGAGAGAGAGAGAGAGAGAGGAAACAGAGGATGCCAAGGAAAGGGGAGAGAGGAAGTGGTCGCGAGAAGTCACGGTGGGCGAACTCCCTCGCACCTGCCTCGGCGGAGAAAGGGGGGGGGGGGAGGTCATGCTTTTTAACACACGTTCATTGTTGTTTTTTTCTTCTTCTTCTTTTTATGTCTTTGTCTTGTGTCTTCTTCATCTAAAAAATGAAAGAAATTTAAGATTGGGAAAAGGAAAGGGATGAGAAGAAATTAAAGGAAAAGTGAGAGAGAAAAAGAGACATCAAGAGAGAAAGAAAAAAAATGAGGTACACAATGAGAAAGAGTGAAATAGAAACAGGGAGATAGAGTGAAAACATACAGAAAAAGAAAGAACTTAATAGAAACAGAGCAACGGAATGAGAAAGAGTAAGAGAGAGAAAGAGAAAAAGAAAGAGAAAGACAAAAAAATGAAGATATACTCATTGAGAAAGAACAACATAGAAACAGAGATAAAACGAGAGAGAAAAAGAGATGGAGGGAGAGAGAGAGAGAGAGAGAGAGAGAGAGAGAGAGAGAGAGAGAGAGAGAGAGAGAGAGAGAGAGAGAGAGAGAGAGAGAGAGAGAGAGAGAGAGAGAGAGAGAGAGAGAGAGAGAGAGAGAGAGAGAGAGAGAGAGAGAGAGAGAGAGAGGCGAACCATGACACGCAGTGTGGACCCCTCACGTAACTGCAGGTTTAAGTTACAGCAAAAGAGTTCAAAGCAAAGGCCATAAGCAATATTTTTCGGGGGGGGGGGGAGGCAAAAGGGAAGGCAAAAGCAAGAGGGAGGAAAGAAGTAGAAGAGGGATATTCGAAGTAACGAAGATGGGAAGAAGAAGGGAGATGATAAAGTGAATATCAGAGGGAGTGGGAGAAGGAGAGTGAGGGAGGAATTGATAGTGAGGGTGAAGACGAGGGTGCGAGTGCGAGTGAGATAAAGGGAAAGAAAGAAAGAAAGAAAAGAAAACAAAGAGGAAGGAAAAAGAAAGAACTAGAACGAGGACGCCGAGAGAGGAGAGTGAAAGAAAAGAGCAGGATTAAACGGCTGGTTACGGCTTGGCGAAGATTTAGTGGAAAGAGGTTTTGTAATGTTTCCCTCCGGACACCGTCTTACCGACCCCCCCACCTCTCCCTCCCTCCCTCCCTCCCACGCTCTCGCCTCCCTTCCTCTCTTCCTCCCCCCCACTCTCTCGCCTCCCTCCTTCCCTCCCCCAGTCTCTCGCCTCTCTTTCCCCCTTCCCCGCTCTTCGGCCTCCCTTTCCCGTCCCCTCCCCTCCCTCCCCCACTGTTTCGGCTCCCTTCCTCCCTCCCTCCTACACTCTCTCGTCTCCCTTTCCTCCTTCCCCCCACTCTTCGGCCTCCCTTTCCCTTCTCCCCCACTCTCTCGCCTCCCTTCTTCCCCCTCCTCTCTCTTATCCCCCTCCCTCCTCCTCCTCCCTCTCCCTACACCACCTTCTCCCTCCTCCCTCCTCCTTCCTACCCCCTCCCCCTTTTTTATCATGCCGCCAGGGGGATGTGGAAACCATGTTAGCCATCCTTATGCTCGCTGAGTGGCCTGATTGTTACCCCAGCGTCGTGTGATTGAGTCCGCCTCCCAAGCTATGAGAATATGTTGGATATAATTGCGGTATCATGAACCGTGGTAGATTGATTAATTAGATAGATGTATTAGGTTGATTGGTTGTTGTAATAATAAGGGATGTCATTATTACTGTTGTTTTTATGTTTGTTTGTTTTTCTAGGCGGATTATTGCATATTGATGTATTAGATTGACATGTGGATATGTTTGGATGCCCAAGTTGATTTTATTTACTGTTGCAAATTCAGATGCAACAGGAATTATTACCATCATCATCATCTTCATTATCGTCATCACCATCACTATCCTCATCACTATCCCGTACTATTATCTTTTCCACGTATTTCCTATTTTCGTCACTCTCTTCTCTAATTCCTCACATATTTATTAGTTTAATCTCTTTTTAATTATATTCTATATTCCCCTATTCTCTCTCTCTCTCTCTCTCTCTCTCTGTCTCTCTCCCTTCCTCCCTCCCTCCCTCCCTCCTTCCCTCCCTCCCTCCCTCCCTTTCCTTCCCAAATATTGCGATCATATGTTGCAGCTCGGGATGGGTGTCAACCAAAAAGCGTCGTCTTGCGGATGTCTCACACTCCTGGAGGCCAGTCAGCTGTTTTCGTGTTTTTGTTTCGGTCGTAATGTGTGTTGTTGTTTCTTTGTTGGGTTGGGTTTGTTTGTTTGGGTTTTCCATTGGTAGTAGAGGGGTGCAAGCTATTTTTTTTAGGGGGACTGTGTGTATTTTTTTGCTTTCCTCTTTTTTTTTCTTTTTTCTTTTTCTCCCTCCTCCTCTCTTTTCGCCCTTCTCGCTCTCTTTAATTCTCTCTTTTCCTTTCTGTCTTTCACTCACTCTCTCTCTCTCTTTCCCTCCCTCCCTCTTTCCCTCTCCCCTCTGCACCATTTTCTTGAGATTTCGTGTTCGCTCTATTTGGTGCTATTTTTTTCGTGTCTATGTTCGAGGGGAAAAAGGCTGGGGTCGGGTAGGGTTGGGGAAGGGGGAAGGGGGGAAGGGGAAGGATAGAAGGGCATTTGACGGTCACAGAACGATGGTGAAAAAAGAAAGAAAAAGCAAGAATGTGTCACCCAAAGGCCACGTCAATATTTTTTCTTACTCTTATTATTTTTTTGCTTTCTCTCTCTCTCTCTCTCTCTCTCTCTCTCTCTCTCTCTCTCTCTCTCTCTCTCTCTCTCTCTCTCTCTCTCTCTCTCTCTCTCTCTCTCTCTCTCTCTGGCTCTCTCTCTCACTCCGCTCCCTCCTTCTCTCCCTTCTTTCCTCCCACTCCCTCCCATCCTCTTCCTCCCTTCCTCCATGTCCCTCCTTCCCTCCCCCTTCCTCTCCTCCTTCCTCCCTCCCCTCCCTTTCCTTCCTTCCCTCCTTCCCTCCCTCCCTCCCTCTCCCTTCTCTCATGCCCATTATTCCCTTTTATATTACATAGTAACTTCATTTGCATTTTTTCATATCTCATTGCTCATTCATTTATCTATTAATTTATCTATCTATTCCTTGTTATCTGTTTTTGTTATTGGTAATATAATTGTTAAAGGGGGATTTATTATCGTGGTTATGTATTTTCTGTGATTGTCTTGCAAGCGGGGAAGTTCTGGCCTGGAGTGGGATTGAATTGTTGCAGGGTCGTGGGATGGGGTGGGTGGGTAGGAGGGGGGGTTGTGGGATTGGGAGGGGGGGGACAAGGGGATTTGGGAGGGCTTAGGGGTGTAAGTTTGTGCGCTCTTTTTTTTCTTTTTTATTTTATTTCTGCCTTTTCTCCTCTTTCTTTCTCCCTCCCACTTTCCTCCTGCCCTCCTCCTCCCTTCTTCTTCTCCTACTCCTCCTCCTCCTCCTCCTCCTCCCCCACCCCATCTCCTCCCCTCCCTCCTCCTCCCTCTCCCCATCTCCTCCCCTTCTCCTCCCCTATCTCCTATTTTTTCTATTCGCTCCCCCCCCCCCCCACATCCCCGGTACCCACGGATTACACGAGACTGCACCAATTAAATTTATTTTCTTTCTTTCTCATCTTTCTCCTTTTCCCCCCATTTTTTACGAATAACTTTTTTATGACTTTTTATAATACACACAAACGCGCGCACGCACGCACGCATGCACACACACACACACACACACACACACACACACACACACACACACACACACACACACACACACACACACACACACACACACACATATATATATATATATATATATATATATATATATATATATATATATATATATATATATATGTATGTATATATATCAATTTGTTTATTTATTTTTCTATTTATTTATTTTGTTACTGTTCTGTTATTTCTTTCTATTATTTCAATTTATCACATTTTCCTCCAATTATCTTTCTTTGTATGTTTTCCCTATTCGTCTCCCAGTTGTCCATTTCATGTCTACGTTTTGTACATTGATTAATCAGGTTTATTGCTATTGTTATCATTATTAGTAGAAGTAGTAGTAGCAATATTATTATTATTATTATTATTATTATTATTATTATCGTCATTGTTATCATCATTATTATTACTATTTCTATTACTATTAATACATTACTATTATTATGATTATTTATATTATTTTGTTTTGTTTTTTTCTCTTCGTCTCCTTCATTTATGAAATTATCACGTTATAATACACACACGCACACGCACACGCACACGCACACGCACACGCACACGCACACGCACACACACACACACATATACACGTACACATACACCCACACATACATTTAAACTAAAAGTTCGATGAGTGCCATTACCCGAGACTCTTGATAACATCACGGGCGTGACATGTGAGTGACACGCGTCCTGGCGGGAGAGGTGCGTGTCCTGCGCCGTCACATCCCGGGAGTCCTGCTTGATTGGAAGATATAATTAACGTGTCGTTTTTTTAGGATTTTAGCGGGAGAATATTTTGGGTTTTAATTAAGCATTGAGTGTTACCTTTTGTTGCCTCTTTGATTTTTTCTCTCTCGTTTTTTCCTCGGTTTTCCCGTTTTTTGTTTCTGGAGATTTTTTTTTCTCTTTTTTTTTTATTCTCTTTGATGTTGATGTTTTGGTCCTTTTTTTAAGCTGTCATACTATGTGTGATTTTTTTCTCTACATTTGTTTAGTTTCTTTCGTCTCCTTAAATGAGTGTCTAATGTTTTTTCCTTTTCATTGATTTCCAGGAATACATTCCCTGAAAGTCGTCGGGCGAGTGGGAGTGGGCGGGTCCGCGCCAGATCACGTGATGAACGAGGGCCAATCAGGAGCTGCGCCAGGTAACCTCCACTCCAATCATCATGCCTCCAGCGATGACGTCACCAAATTCAACGGTGACGTCACGGGCCGCGACAACCTATCAGAGAACACGGCCAGTTTGATCAGCCAAGCCACCGACATCGAGTTCGAACATGACACCGCCGACTACCAGTGGTTACTCGATTATGAGTGAGTAAACGGATGCCATTGAATTTACAAATTCATATACATTTGTTTTGTCTTTCAAAACTTAAACGTGAATGTCCAACATCAAGACAATCGCATCTCAAACTTTAGATATACAAAAGGCACAAGCTGTCTATCAACTTGTCCGAAAGTATGCTAATGGCTCCGACTTGGGACCGGGAAAACAAACACTTGGTTCACATCTCACTTCTGGCGCGACACCATCTTTAAGAGACAAATCAATGGCGCGAATATTCTAGAAATGATTTCGCTCTCACGATAAGGTAAGATAAAAAAAATAATGATATATTTATCGGATATGTAATGAAAAGATAAACGAAATTTGCATAATAAATTGAAAGTGGGAGAAAATACGATTAGAATATTTATAGAATTACGATCCTCCATTCGTTGATATACGAAACTTAAAATTCAAAACCGGTCAGTGAATAAAATCAAGAAAATAAAAAAAGTAAGAGTGTAAAAATTGATAGAAAGAAAAATCGAAGTGAAAAGTAAAATAAAGAAAAAATAGAATGAAAATAAAATGGAAAGAATAGGAGAGAAATAGACTTTTGGGAGGGAGAGAGGGAGGGGGGGGGTCGGTTCTCACTGAGATTGCTTCTAGAACTTTCCATCTCACGGCTCCCTTGAGGAAATCGTTGCAAGAGGATCCGATCTCATTATCTGCCAGTCTTTTTGCCGCTCGTTTCGTCGTATTACGCTCTCTCTCTCTCTCTCTCTCTCTCTCTCTCTCTCTCTCTCTCTCTCTCTCTCTCTCTCTCTCTCTCTCTCTCTCTCTCTCTCTCTCTCTCTCTCTCGCTCGCTCGCTCGCTCTCTCTCGCTCTCTCTCTCTCTCTCTCGATCACAATATTTCTGTTTATTTGTCTGTCTTTATGCTTGTCTATATTCTTATTCATCTATCTGTCCCCGCCTCTGTGTCTGTCTTCGAATTTGCCTGTTTGTAAAAGACCCCCCTCCCCCCAAAAAAAAGAAATAATCAGAGAGCGATACTCCCCTCCCCCTTCCCCTTCCCCAACCCTTACCCCCTTTCCTCTCCTCCTCTCCCACCCCCCTTTCGTCTCCTCCTCTCCCACCCCCCTTTCGTCTCTTCTCCCCCCCCTTTCGTCTCCTCTCCCACCCCCTCTTTCGTCTCCTCCTCTCCCACCCCCCCCTTTCATCTCCTCCTCTCCCCCCCCTTTCGTCTCCTCTCCCACCCCCTCTTTCGTCACCTCCTCTCCCCCCCCCCCCTTTCGTCTCCTCTCCCACCCACCCTTTCGTCTCCTCCTCTCCCACCCCCCATTCCCTCTCCCTCCTCTCCCTCCTTCCCCCTCCCCCTTCCCCCTAACCTCTTTCCTCTCCTCCTCTCCCCCCTTTAAGCCCTTCCCCCTCCCCCTTTCCGCCCTCCTAGAATACTTAGCGTTATGACTCGTGTTCCTGCAAAAGGGTCGTCTCAGGAATGGGCCTCCTTTGTGGCCGCCGAAGACTGATCCTACGGGAGGAGAGGGGAGAGGGAGGGAAGGATCTCTTCACCGAAGGATTATTGGCATCCTCCGCTCTGTAGGCAGCGGGAGAATATGGTGTGTGTGTGTGTGTGTGTGTATATGTGTGTGTGTGTGTCTGTGTGTCTGTGTGTGTGGGGGGGGGGTATATAATATATATATATATATATATATATATATATATATATATATATATATATATATATATTATATTATATGTGTATTTATTTATGTTTATGTATATAATATATGTATGTATATTTGTGTGCGTGTGCACATATTCGGGAGTTCCCCTGTAAAACTTCCCCTTCCTCTCCCTCACTTCCTCCCCCTCTCTCTCTGTCCAATGTCCTGGGATCGCTCGCCACATTGTTCTTCCTCTTTTTCGTCTCTTCCCCCTCCCCCTCCCCCTCCCCCTTTTTCCCCTCGTGTGAGTCGTCGCGTCGTGGTTGCGGCCCCTGGCGTGCTTCTTTCTGCCTTGGGTTACGTGTTTCCAGGCGCGGGGGTCGTTTTGGGTTGCGCGTGCGGTCGTCCGGGTTTCCTTTCTTTGAGGTCGTTTTTTCCCCATCGTTTTTGTTTCTGCTTTTATTTTGTTTTTTGTTTTTCTATCTCTCGCTTTCGTTTTCGTTTTCTCGTTGTTTTGGTATTTTGTTTGTTTTCTGTTTTTGGTTCTGTTGGCTTGTCTTTCTCTTTTTTTGTTTTTCCTCTTCCTTTTGCTTTCTGTTATCTCTTGTTTATCTATCTCTGTCTATCTCTCTATCTGTTTATTCATCTCTTTATATTTATCTATCTCCCTTTCTACTTCCATCCTTTCCGGAATTCTTCCCTCCTCCCCTTGCTTTTCTCCTCGCCCTCTTTCTCTCTCTCCCTCCTTCTCTCTCTCCTTTCCTCTCTTCTCTCACCCCACTTTATCCCCCTCTCCCTCTCCCTTCTTCCTTCGCTCTCCTCCTCTCCTTCTTATCACCCTCTCCCTTTCCCTTCCTCCATCTCTTTCCTACCTCTCCTTTCCCTCCCTCTTATTCCCTTCTCCCTCTCTCTCTCTCTTTTCTCCCTCTCCTTTCCCTCCGTTCTCCCATCCTCCTTCGCTCTTCTCCCTCTTTTTTCCAGTCCAACACAATCCAAATCTATATTTTTCCTCCATTCCACATTATCTTTTCAATTCTTCCCCTCTCTCTCTCACTCTCTCACCTCGTAAAACCTCCATTTTTCTCGCGGAATCATCTCCCATTTTCTATGCCCGTTTTCTGTTCCCATCCGGCGAAGAAAGGGACGAAGAAAACGGGAAGACGAGTAATAAAGATGCACTTGCGAAATCCGAAGCGAGGAATGAGACACAGACGAGATGGTTATGGTTTTGGCGATGAGGGAGGATGGGGAGGGAAGAACGAAAGAGAAGGAGAGGCGAATGGGCGAGTGTTGATGAGGTTAGGTCGATGATGATGATGATATGTTTATGGTGTGATGGTGTATGATGGTAATAATAGTAAATAAATTAATGAAAAAGTAAAGAAACACACACACACACACACACACACACACACACACACACACACACACACACACACACACACACACACACACACACACACACACACACACACAATTCCATACAGGAGTTGGATCCTAAAAATGCGCATATATGGTGATGATAGAAAATGGTATTTTGACAGATTTTCGAAATATTACGAGTTGGAAAAAAACATCAGAAGACTTTGTGAACCAAATGTATTTTCCCGTCCCACGTTGCGAGATGAAAAAAAAATGAAAATAAAAAAAAAACATATGCATCCACTTTTGACCGCATATATTTACTGATAAAAATGCTAATTGATATATCAGTTCATTCATTCATTGTTTTTTTCTCTCTTTTTTTTTCTTTTCGTTGGTGCTTGGCACATGGCTTCTGTATACTAACATCTGACATTGTAAAAAAAATGATATACGGCTCGGTTATGTCACTGCCTAAAACTGTACTGACTGGCGTACGTAACGTTTTTGTCAAACCCCAATTCATTTCTTTTGAACCTCATTTTGAACCTCCTTTTACAACCCACGTATCACACCTCATTCACGAACCTCACCTGCCACTGCTTCACCTGCTAACAAAAAAATAACAAAAAAAATCACTTTTCTCCTTTTTTTTGTATTTCTTTTCATTCTCTTTTCTTATTTACGTGTTCTCTCTTTTCTTGGGCTATGTTGTCTGTGTTTCTTTTCTTTGTTTGCTTTCATTGTCTGTTTGGCTCTTGCTTATTCTAACTGTCTTTGTGACGATGAAATTACGCTGTATGTCCTGTGTGTTTGCTCTCCTCTCGTTTCTTGCTTCGTTCACTGATTCCTTCTTCCTCCTCCTCCTCTTCCTTTTTCCCACTTCCTCTTCATCTTCATCTTCGTATTCGTCTTCGTCTTTCTTTTCCTCTTCACACTTCCTCCTGCTCTTTATCTTCATTTTCTCCTCATCTTCATCCTCCTATTCTTCTTCTTCTTCTTCTCCTCTTCTTCCTTTTCCTTCGGCTCTGCAATTGTGCATTCTCATCCATCTTTTCCTCTGTCATTTTGCTCTTCTTTTCTCATCCCTCTTTCGTAACTCTCTTATTCTCCTTTTTCCTCGTTCGCTTTCTTCTTTTCTTTCTGACTTGCTTCCTTTGCCCTTTCTTCTTTTCATCGTCCTCTACATAATTTTCTTCTTCTTTTTCTTCTTCTTCTTCCCCTCACGTCTGTCTTTCCCCCTTTTTTCCATCATTCTTTGTGTCCAAACCCTCTTTCTCTTCTCCCCTCTTGTACTCGTTCTTTGTTCCCGTCCATTTTCCATTTCTCCTCTCTCTCTCTCTCTCTCTCTCTCTCTCTCTCTCTCTCTCTCTCTCTCTCTCTCTCTCTCTCTCTCTCTCTCTCTCTCTCTCTCTCTCTCTTACCATTCTGTTCCTCGTCCTCCTTTTCTCTATTCGCTTCCTCGTCCTCTTCCTCTTCCTCTCTACGCTCTTCCTCTTGAAATCTTTCTCATCTCTTCCCTCATTTCTCCTCCACTTCCCTCATCAATTATCTATCCTAAATCCTCCCATCCTGCCCTCTCACCATCCATCCCATCCTCATTTCTTCTCCAATACTCCCATTCTACCCCCATCCTTTCCCCATCCCATCACCCTATCTTCCATCCTCCCATCCTATCCTCCACTTATTCCATCCATCATTTTCCATCCTATCCTCCACCTTTTCCACCCTCCCATCCTATCCTGCCCCACATCCTCTCCCGTCCTGCTCCCATGCTTGCCCGTGCACTAACACAGCCTGCCGTGCGCTAGGTATCGCGAGAGTTACAGCCGCGAGGTGGGGACGGCGGCGTCGCTGTGCTCGGGGCGCGATGGCTCCGGCCGCGTGTCGGTGCTGGAGCCGAGCCAGGGCCAGCTGCAGGACCTCTCCTACGAGACCCTGGCCAGGAACCTCGACGCCAACCTCGCCCAGATCGACATGGATGACTTCCACAGCGAGGACATCCATAACATCCTCACGCTGCCCACCATGTGCGGGGAGTTCCAGGTGAGTCGAGGGAGGGAAGGGCGAGAGAGTGAGAGAGAGAGAGAGAGAGAGAGAGAGAGAGAGAGAGAGAGAGAGAGAGAGAGAGAGAGAGAGAGAGAGAGAGAGAGGGAGGGGGAGAGAGAGAGAGAGAGAGAGAGAGAGAGAGAGAGAGAGAGAGAGAGAGGAGGGGGGGAGAAAGGAAGAAAGGGATGTGAGGGAGATATATGCTAAGATAGATAAATAGATAGATGCATATTTATATATACATGTATAATGTAGTGTGTGTGTGTGTGTGTGTGTGTGTGTGTGTGTGTGTGTGTGTGATAGAGAGAGACAGACAGACAGAGAGCGAGAGAGTAGGAGGGAGTGCGAGTGCGAGTGCGAGTGCATGTGGTCCAGGCCGGGCCTAAGGGAGTGATAACCTCCATCGCAGTCCCTCCTGCAGAGCGCCGAGGACGGGGAGATGTTCGCCAGCGTCTCGGGCTCCATGATGGACCGCTACGACCTGGACTCGTCCGTGTCGCCGCGCTCCTCTTCCCACTGCGACCGGGAGGAGGAATGCGACGAGGAGGAGGAGGAGGAGGAAGAGGAGGAGGACGACGACGAGGACGAGAACGACGAGCGCGAAGGCGGGCGGAGGGAAGCGCGGCGGAGGGACGACGAGCTGGAGGCGGAGGGCGAGGAGGAGGAGTACAGCGGCGTGAGCGGCGAGCTGTCCCTCTACCAGTCCGGGCCGCTGTTCTCGCCGCTGAAGGAGCCGCCGCCCTTGGCCAACACCACCTTCAGCGTGGACTCCCTGGACTGCGACTCCCTCCACGACGACCTCATCCTCACCTGCCAGGCCAACAAGGACAACTACACCATCGCCTTCGAGGGATCCTTCGTCCAGTACTCAGAGGACTCCGACTACCACGAGGCCGGTCAGTATCCCGACCAAGGGGCGCGGGCGTCCTTGGCCTTTCGTAGGAGTGGGGTCGGGAAAGACCTCCTCAGATGGAGCTGGATTTCACTTGTCTTGTTATTAGTGGTATTTATTTTCATGTCGAGGTCATTATTGAGCTGTGATACAGCAGATTTTGAATTTTGATATGCAACGTTTTTCTTTTATATATATGTGATTATAAGTAGTAGGACGCGATTTATTATCATTATTATTATTATTATTATTATTATTATTATTATTATGTATTGTGTTTTATATTATAGTAAATGATATATTTTTCATACAAGTCAAAATTGTGTTAAGAGCACTGGTGACTTTCCAGTCTTTAATGAAGTTGTTTTAATTGATTAGAAAAAAGAGAATTTTCTTTTCAAGCTGAATTTTCCGTCGCTCACTGTCTCACCTCTTCGTCCATTGTCCCTCAGTAGAGAGCGAGTCGAGCGGCTGCAGCCACCACTGGTCCGGAGAGCGTCTGGAGGGCCGCTGCTCCGCCCCCTCCATGACCCATTCCGACGAGCCCTACACCACCTGGTCGAGAGTGAGCCGCAGGTCCTCGCGAACGCCGGAGGTGCCTTCGAGGGCAACCATCGCCCACCCTCAGCCAGGAGGGGGCAGTCGCGGGGCCGAGAGCGCCAAGCCCCCCGCCCAGGGGCAGTCGAGCAGCAAGAGCAATAGCATGCCCAACCTCATGCGAAGGTCTCTCATGCGGCGGTCGCTCGAGGCCGCCGGAGGGTGCGTCAAGGTGTTCGACCTGCAGAACAGCATGAGGTCCAGCCAGAGCAGCAGGACGATAGGGAACGAGGCCAGCAATTTCTCCCTGGTGAAGCTCTTCATGCGGCAGAAGAGTCTGAGTAAAGAGGCGGTGAGTCTATCGTCGAGCATATCGCAGGAGGGAGCTTGCTGCTCCAGCTCTGACAACCAGTCCAACGTGCACGACTCCTCCGACTGGCCCATGAACAGCCAGTCCGAAAACGACATGGACGGGAGCGCCTCGCCGGTGCCCCCGCCGACGCTCATGAGGCAGAACGGCGTGGTATACCACGAGCGCGGGTTCAGACGGAGAAGAGGCTCGCTCGGAGCGCCGGAGATAACGCCAAGAACCAACAACGTCACGTCCAATCTGCAGGACTTCAGTGCCGACACCACCACCAACACGGCTACCACAGACACAGCTGCTATCACTGCCAACGGTCAACAAGACGGGCTCCTAAATAACAACAACAACAACATCATATCTGCAGCAGCAGTGTTAGATAACAACAGCGTCCAGCTCACCAACACCATGGATAATGTGACCAGCTTCGAAGACAGTCTGAAGGAAACGAGTCCTTGTTCTAAACCCCCTGTGACCAGCCCCATCAGAGAGGAGCCCGAGGGGATGGACATATCGATGGACAGCCGAGGGGAGAGCAAGGTGCTCCTTGACCAGTCGGAGAAGGAAACGAAGATTGCAGATGTGCTAAGGCTGAGAGACAATAAACTAAACATGGATAAGAACAACATGTCTCCCATCAAGAACATTCCTGGCAAGGACAATGGAAATAAGAATATGAACAAGAACGCCTTCAACATCCGCGTGGAGGAGCGGAAGAGATCGCAGTCACCAGGAACGCCCAAGAAGAACGGTAGCAGCAACCGCCGCGAGGGTCCCAACAGCACACCACGCCGCAGACAGGATTCGGGCAACTCATCCAGTGGTTACCTCTCCAACAGGGGCTCGACAGAGAAGATCAGGAGACCTTCAGACTCTGACACACCCCAGCAGAAGCCTCGACCGAAACCCCGAGTGCTGAAGCAGATGTCAGACCAGTGCCTTCAGACTTCCAACATGAAGGTGTCTGCAACCGTCAACACAAGCTTTGATTTCGACAAGAAAGAAGTCTATGTTTATTATCCAAATTATGCCTTACCAGACCTTGGGTTCCTCAAGGACAAGAAATACTGCATGGATGCCCGGGTCTTCCTCGTCCCTCAGCACTACCACATTCGGCCCGAGGAAGTCAGGCGGGCCAGAGAGGCCAGGGCCAGACGACCCTTCTCGTGCGGGGACATGGAGAAGCTCAAGAAACATGGATTCAGCCACATTCGGGACTGGGATTCTCTGAACTTCCTACTGCCAAAAGAACTGAAGGAAATGCTGCTTGATGAGACGGAGTGCATGGAGACAACAAAGCCCTCATTCTGCCAGTCCCCTAAGCCATCTCGGCGCCCCATGAGCTGCGACTACACGCCACAGAGGTACTCACACGAACTAAAGGGCTCTGCCAGCAGCAACTCAACACAGCCTTCCTCGGGCTTCAGAGGATCCTCTACAATGCTCAATGACTCAGAAGGGGAAAATGGCGGCCTCGACCAGAGATATGTTTACAAATATGACAGTGCCAGCACAGACTCCGAAGGCATTGAGAAGCCCCCGCCTTTGCCCAAGAGGTCGATATCTCTACCTGTTGAGGAGAGACACGGGCCCGACGATCCAGACACGCCGCCGCCACGACCACCTCTACCTCGGGGCATCCTGCGAAAAACCTCGTCCCTGAAGGAGGACCCATCCAAGGGGGCCAGCGGCCACAACAAACGCTACAGTGCCATTGACCCAGGCAGAGGCAACATGAGGGAGGACCTGTTGAAGAGGAGATCCCTGCAGGAGCCCATGGAGTACATGGCACACAGGACCGCCAGGGAAACCATCCCCGAGGTAGGTGCCCAACAGCCAGCACAGCAGGAAGTGGAGAAAGAAAGGGCCTTGAGTCCCCCTTCGCCCATGGGATGTAGCTGCGTCAACCAGTGCACAGGGTTCTGCGGTAAGGGTCTTCAGAAGAAAAATCTGCTAAGGGTTAGTGAGCTGCCAGACATCTCCAGCCACGAGGACCTGACGGAGGATGACCTTCTCCGCATCAGGTCACAGGTCAGCACCTTCCTCGTTACAAAGGGAACCAGCCTAAGTCCTATCATGAGCGACGTGAACGGGCAGTGTGACCTCTGCCCGAAGAAGAGTGTCAGCTTTGCAGAAAAGGTATTTACATGAATGCACTATACGGTCTTCAGATTATTTTCTATGCATGCATTATGATTAAGTATAAGATTCTCAAACTGAAATAATGTTCGGATGCTTTCAACCGATATAGATTTTTGAAGCTGAAAAGAAAAAAATACACTTTCATGTTATTGCTCTTCTCTTTCTCGCGTTTATTGGCGACATTGTAAAAGGAGAACATCTCTTCCCAGACCCCCAATGCCGAAGTCCCCCCCGGAGGACTGAACGCAGACGGGACGGAAGAGGACCCAAGGCCGATGGTGTACGATGCCCATGACAAGAAGACCCTCGTGCTATCCGTTCGTGCTGCCGTGGAGAAGCTAGTCACCCACTTCGCCGCCGCCTCGTCGCAGCAAGAGAAGATCAAACTTGGTATGTTTTGTGATGGTGTTTTGTTTTCTTTTTTCTTTTCTTGTCTCTCTCTCTCTCTCTCTCTCTCTCTCTCTCTCTCTCTCTCTCTCTCTCTCTCTCTCTCTCTCTCTCTCTCTCTCTCTCTCTCTCTTTTTTGTCTGGTTCGGGATGCTGTGATTCCTGTCTTTATTTTTCCTTGAGGTGTAATTCATACTGTGATAGGGTAGGGATGTGTTATGAACACATGAAATGTCAGATTTCAGTGAAGTTATTATTAGCAAAGTGTTCAGTAGTATGGGGATACAGATTCTATTACAGGATGTAGTCTTTCTCTCATATGATTGTCATTTCTTCTCAGTCATCTATATACTTCTTCAATAAAACTCTTCAATAATGTTGTTGCAATGTTTATTTTATTACATTCCAAGTATTTTCTCCCATGCACTGATTACCACATGTTCCCAGTCTCCCGTATTTATTTTCTTTTTTTCCAAACACCTTTCCTCCTAACTGAAACACGACGTTGCTCCTCAGGTACGAGTTCGCTGAACCCGACCGTGGCCCAGATCGCCTTAGAGAAGCTGTGTCCGGCTGTGTATGCTCTCCTGAGTGACGGACTCCATCCCTCTCTGCACTCGCTTTTCGGGAAGATCAACAACTCTGTGTGGCGAGTCGTCGAAGTTACCAGTCAGATCAGTGAGTTTTTTTTTTTTTTTTTTTGGGGGGGGGATGAAAGTACTTATGGGTAATGGGGTGGTTTTTATGTTAGTTCCGTCTCAATTAATCGTAGGAGTCAGCTTGTGTAATCGTTGGAACTAAAACCTCGATTGAATTGACTGAATTATATATTTTTTTAAAGAGTTTCTCTTATTGGAATGATTCTGATACTCATATTTTACTGGCTTGCTTTTTATTTGTAAATAAGCCATCAACTTTATCAAATCATCAATTCGCCAATTTTGTACCTAAGTCAACGACCTTCCTATTAAGACGCTTTCTTTTCTCCTTCCAGGTCCCTCCACGAAGGCGCTGAACGATTTGGTGTTGACTCTGAACAGCGAGGAATGCCTTTCCGAAGGACCTATCAAGTTCAACGCTTTTATCTTTGGGCTGCTCAAGTAAGGGAGGCACATTTGAAAGGCTTTCTGTCGAGCCTTTTCAGTGTGTTGGGAACTTGTTTGATTGGTTCACTTTTTGTTGATTGGAAGTAGATCATTTACTATCACACACACACACACACACACACACACACACACACACACACACACACACACACACACACACACACACACACACACACACACACACACACACACACACACACACACACACACACACACACGCACGCACGCACGCACGCACGCACGCATGCACACACACACACACACACACACACACACACACACACACACACACACACACGCACGCACGCACGCACGCACGCACGCACGCATGCACACACACACACACACACACACACACACACACACACACACACACACACACACACACACACACACACACACACACACACACACACACACACATACACACATATATATTATATATGATATATACACACACATGTACATATACATATACATGTGTATATACCTATACTTATGCATATACATGTACATATACACATATATATATACACATACACAGTACATATACATATATGTATATGGACAGTAGATATATACGTATACACGTATACGGACGTATACACACTATACATACGTATACACACGTATACATACGTAAACACACATACACACATGTATACACACATACACACACGCATACACATATACACACACGTATATACACATACACATTCACATACACAGTCACACACACACACATTCACACGTATGCATTGTATGTAAACTGAGATAAAAAAAATGAATTGATACATAGACGTCGAGCCATATCCAAAATGTAATCCCTCCGCCCTCTCCCAGCATCCGGTCCCTGGATTCGTGGATGAGTTACCTTCGGACGCGAGAGAGCATCATCCAGAAGCACTACCATCCCGAGGCCTTCCTCTACCTCTCCAACACGGCCACCAGGTCCCTCTACGACGACCTGCTCATCGCCCTGCGACCTCTTGCCATTCTGCCCTTCAACCTCGACCTCCTTCACGAATACAAGGCCCTCCACGCCAGCCTGCAGAAGATGGAGGAGCGACTCCTCCAGCACACGAAGGAGAGCCCAGGAGAGCGCCCTCCCTCGGTTCTTGACCACCTCTTGGCCTCGAAGGAGACCAAGGAGTTCAAGAATGCCGTGCAGCAGGACAGAGTCAAAGCCCTTATGCGCGTGTTGACCTCCCCTGACCTCGATGAGAACGAGCTCCTGCAGTCCATCACAGACCACACTCGGGAAAGGTCTCGCAGTCCCAGACCGAGGTCCTGCTACGAGCACGTGGCGAACGAGGAGCAGAACACGACGCTGAGGAAACGGTGGAGTGGAGTCCAACTTGGCTCGAGGCTCCTCACGGCTATTGATAAGCTGATGCTTGAGGAAGCTGGCCCTTCATCCAGCGAGGACTACACAGACTCCATCGATAACCCCAAGAACAACCAGCGGCCTAGTAATGCTCGGGGGTTGGACTGCTCGGAAGAGAACCTCCAGACGGATCTGAAGGTCAGCGACATTTCCAGCAGAGACGGAGACATTAGTGAGCGGTCGGCGTCGGAGAAGGACACGGAGAACGAGAAGGGAGCCCGTGCGTGTGCAAACAATGACGATGATGATGAAGAGCCAGAAGGAGTCAGGTTCAGGCGCTTGCAACTGAAATGGGAACAAATGGCCGGGCCAGAGAAGAAAGCACCTCCCCCCGCGAAGGCACCAGCACCGCCCACAGTGCCTGAGAAAGCTGTCAGTCCCAGTAGTGGTAGCAGGTCCAGAATACCCAGGCCTGTCAGCATGACTTCACCCCAGCGCCCGTTCAAGCCTTTCGACCCATCAAAAGAGAAAACTTCGCCCCAGATCAAACCAGCACTGATGCAGAAGCAGCACTTGACCACAGCACCAAAGGAATTGCCAAAGCCAGCTCCTAGAAGGTCCCTGAAGGACAAGTCGTCCGTTCAAAGCAGTCCAGACGAAGCCAGCAACGCCGCGGTGCGCCCCCCTTCGGTGCGGTCGCGTCTGGCACCGCGGCCCAACTCCGTCAACCTCAGCCTGGCCACCGGTCGTGCCTCTTCAGTACCAGGTCGTGTGCCGAACGCCGGAGACAAGACCAACAATGCCAGTGGCAGGTACGATGGACAGCGTAGGTATGGCGGGCAGCAGCGGTCGGCCAGCCACGGGAGACGTGTGGCGCCTGGAGATTCACCCAAGTAGGTATAGGTAAGGCCAAAAGAGGGAGGTATGCTTATGGAAGCCAAGCTCATCAAGAACAACATTAATCCACAGTGCTGGAGATTTTCTTTTGTCCAGCCAAGGTTAAAGATCTACTCCAGCAAGATTGCAAACATTAACTTTATTATTTCCTGTTGGTAGTTTTCCCTCATGCGAGTAGATGCAACTTCTGTAGGATTGATAGTACTTGTTTAAGTCACTTTCTCTTCTGGAGAAGTGAGTCTGTATTATCATGAAGGACAATTCCAACAGGAAGTGTTGTAGTTGTGTTTTGAGTGGTTTATTAATTAATAACATTGCTAATCCATGTAACTCAGAGTATTTGCTAACCCTCAGTGTATATCCCACAAGCATACCTTTCTGTAGGCAGGAGTAGATGAAATCACAAAACAATAACCAGACTAATACAGCACCAACTACTTCAAAGCACAAAGAAGATATCATCTCAGCGTTACTTTGGGTAAAGCCATCAGTCTT
The DNA here is from genome assembly GCA_017312705.2 of Penaeus japonicus. Taxonomy (NCBI): domain Eukaryota; kingdom Metazoa; phylum Arthropoda; class Malacostraca; order Decapoda; family Penaeidae; genus Penaeus; species Penaeus japonicus. The sequence goes on from BOPN01000227.1 coordinate 615,570, forward strand.
GCTTAGGGTTCTAAGGTAATGTATCACATACTTCAACTCGTCTAAGTTGGCCAACACTCTCTTAGCAAATTGGCATCTACACTGGGGGAACTTCCCGTGAAATTTCCTCGTAGCACCAGCTGCAGGTGGCTTTCACCGCGCTCTCTTCTGTCTTTATACGTAGACCAGCTGATCTGGCATGTTAGCTTGTGGTGATGGGAACCTGGTGACCGTGTCTTGCCCAGAATGCACTCTCGGAACGGTCTCTTCAGAGTGAGACAGTTTGCAGTGAGAAATGACTCTTCTGTAGAGGTTGTCACATTGTTTAAACACGTCTCAAGAGAGGAGAAAAGAACTCTGAGGCTATTTGGCGTGAAGTGATGTAACCTAGTGGATTTTTTTTTCTTTAGCACTCTCTGAAGAGTTGTTTGGGGTTTTGCCATGCAGTATACGATGTTTAGTGATTTCCAACTAACAGTTTCCTGTAAATGGCAGCATCTTACATGCCATAGTATAAGGTAGTCCTTGTTTGTGCTTTGATGTCACACACATGCATTTTCAATGATTGATTGATTGGTTCAGAAGCCGAGTAAAGTGTAATGAATCAGGGTCACACTGGCAGAGGTGTGAAATTGAAATGAAACCTTTTTGAGGTTGCAAAGGCTAATATGCCGGTAGATCTAGATTGCTTATGTAGTCTGGCTAGTGCATGCTGGTAAAGTACTTTACCTTTCAAGATATTTTTCCGACTAACAGTATGGAGTAGATGATAGTTTTCAATTGTCTTTTCCTTTACTAACATACAAGTTTGTGAGCAACCAACTGATCTTGATAATAACACAAATTAAATCTCACAAAATAATAGAAGTAATGCATGGCCGAGAACACCAGCTTTTTTTTCGTTTTCAATTGTTTAATAAATCAAAGCAATAACTAAACTAACTCCCTCGGATCCTCACACACTCGACCCTAAGAGATCCTTTGCACTGTTGCAGGTTGGTGCAGACGCTCCACCACCGACTGGCGACGGACAACGGGCACCTGAGCTTCAACCGCGGAGACATCCTGACGCTCGTCGTGGAGGTAGACGACAGGTACCTCCTCTGCTGCCACAACGACCGCAAGGGACTCGTGCCCAGGTCGTCCGTCATCGTTTACGAGGCATAGGGACCTGCGGCGTCGCTCGGAGGAACGGAGCGAGAGAGAGAGAGAGAGAAACAAGAGAGATAGATAGATAAATATAGAGAATGAGAGAGAAAGAGAGCTTGAGAGAATAAGGCGTATGCTAGAGAGAGAAAGAAAGAAAGAAAGGAAACTTCTGAGAACGTGTGCCTGAGGACGACAAGAGAGAAGGAGGACGCAGACCAGGCTCTCCTCTGAAGCAGTTGGGGTGCTGTGGGACTCGGAATCTATTGGGTAAATAGCTTAGTGCAATAGTAGCTCCTCGAGGACGGCCTCATTGATAGGAAATTCACCTCCCCCCCCTCCTCCTCCTCGTCCACCCTCCACCCTCCTGTGTGTTGGGAGAAATGTTGACAGTTATTATCATGTACAAATCGATTGAGGCTATTTAAAAAAAATTGACGCTAAAAAATTCACGACCAGCAACCATTCCTTAAAGAAAATGAGATGATTGTCGTTTATGATCACTGAGCTTATAGCTATGATACATTTCGAGGAAGCAGACGGCAAGAGGACAATTGCTAGCAATGCCAGTACATATAGCTTTTAAGACCTTTTATATGCTACTCACAAAACCTGCAACAAACACTTTAAGAGGAAACTGTACATGATTTTGAGTAGTATTTTCAACCTTATGCACATAATCCTTCCTGTCATTTTCTCACTGTCGACAAAAAAGAAAGAAAAAATATTCATTACTTTTAAGAATTCTTCGAAAACCTTAAAGAAAGAAAATGAAATCCAAAATATGAACAGCGGAGAAGAGTGGCTTCTCTGCCAGCTGTCTAAGCCAGCTGTTTTCGCTCTCCCAAAGCTCACGATAAGGCTATGGTATCCCTCTTTAATGATGACCTAAGGGCGATACACATGACCTCAATTACCACAAGTTTGGCAAATGACACTTAATTAAGGTTTTAGGGAATCATTAGAGGCGTTCTTTATGGATGGAATATACTGTGATTTCTTTTTTTTTCTTTTTTTGACACTAATTTAAACTTTTCGATGAGATTACCCAAATTTTACAGTCTTAGAATCGTCATCCCCCCCTCGTTGTGTTTTTTTTTCATCATATATCATTCTGTCTCGTATCCGTTCACCAGCATTTATTTCAAGGGGAAACACAGGTAAAACACTAACAACTTGATGAAACTAAAGATAACGCTATGCAGAGGTAAGGCACGCATTTTCTACGGTTGCTAAAGGTTCATGTAGATAATCTTAGCACTTGGCAAAACCAAAAGTCGGATCTTTTGTAGATTTTTTTTCTTTTTTTTTACAAACTGGATATTTGATCTCAGTATGTGATATTGTAATTTATATATCCGTATTAATTCTGTACATAGCAAAGCACATTTTCAAAAATCGTTTTTTTACAGTATAGCACCATTTGCACTAGATACAGATAGCTCTGAACACATTTTTTTCTTTCGTACAGTACCAATAATTTGTATTTGTAATTGTTTGCTCCCCAACTAAGTGTAATTATTAACGTATAATTTATTTAAACCGTGATAATTCCAGCATCAAAACATTCCTTTTCCGCTGAAACGCTAGAACTCAAACTTGAATTAAAGAGAGCGTGTGTCCAGAGCATAACCTGTATCGCAGCACATCTTACCCTCAGTGTCCGGGTTACGTAGCAGCGTTAGTGGCTGTTTGGTTCTGATGGGTCATGTTGAGAGACTGGCTAGTTCTGCACCCTGTTCTTGCTTGCCTGACACTTGTTCTTTCCCGTTGCTTTTTAGTTCGATCTTCAGGTGTTCTGTTCTTTGTTTTGCATCTCATTTCTCTAGGTTCCAAGTTATTGGCGCTTTGATTTTAAGAGTTGGTAGGTAGGGTCTTAGTTTTTTTTTTATCATTAGCTTTTTAGTTGGCTTTTATTATCCATTGCCCAATAGCTTGGTTGATCCAGATTACTATTTTTTATGTAGCATTTTTTTTCTCTTTCTACAGACTCGACTTAAGCCTATGTGATTTTTATAGCTATGTTTTAAAGATCATTTTCAGCTTTCTATACTGATTGCTGAGGTTCTTAAATATGCCCTTCTGTTACAAGGAACTAACACCCTTGTTTGATGAACCAGCTTCGTACTTCCAAGCTGGAAATGAATAACCAGGCTTATGGTCTTCTGTTGATATATTTCCTCTTCTGTTGCCTGCTCCTTATCTAGCCAGTCCCTCAGGGGTGACACACACAGTAAGGCCGAGTATACTACGGTATACTACAAGGAACTTACTAACTGTCCCTCTTACTAAAGTCCAATGCTTCCTTGTCCCTTCCCGCATGCCTCCGGTGGGCTGTCTCGGTTTACCTTTTCCTGTCCGTAGCTAGTGACATTTTCTCTCTTGGGTCTTTATTTGCTTTGGTAGTCAGGGGCTTCTCCTCCTCCTGTCAAAGGGAAACCTTAGGCGGCCTGCGATTTATTTTTTGTTTTGGGTTCCATGTGGTTACGTACCGTAGTTTCTTAACTGCCTTACGGATCGGGGTTTAAAAACAATCGCTTTCGCGGCTTTCAACCCAGCGCCATTTTGTTTTCTCTCCCGCAGTAAGTATCAATCGAGATTTGAAGGACTGTATGATTTGGCTCCGAAAATTTCAAATGAGAGAATCAATATATATATAGATGTATGTATGTATAATATATTATATATAGATATATATGTATGTATGTATATATATGATTTTCTTTCTACTACGTCTCGTACCTAAATACCATCCAAAGAGAATGACGAATGATCCCAGCTCAGAAAGAATTTTTATAACTATTCCATCTGTCACTGTATGCCACAGCAACGCCAGCTGTTCATCTTTTACTAGTAACTAGACCTTTTACCTTGTAGATGTGAGCCTAGCATCTCTGTGTTGTAGTAGATCTCTTGTGTAGATTCCCCCCTGAATTGGTTGCAGTTTAAGGAGTTGCAAAGAATCTGCAGTGTTTTGTTTCCATCACCCATAGGTAATGTTCCAGAGTAGCTAGTAAGTCTGTGTTTCTCCTTGTGATGTATAGATACCAAGTCAAAAAAAGATGTAATTATTGTGTAATGAAGGGAAAAAAACAAGAATTCTTTTTATGTATGCTTTGTGTAATTAATAGGTGCATTGTTTCTGTACATTTTGATAGCTTTGTTACTTATTTTGTTGCTATTTGCCCTAGGAACTTAGGGTCAAAATCAAGAGTTGGATAAGAAGCTTTATCATTAAGTATATAACGGAGGGTGCCTATGTCTTGATTTTCTCTATATTTTCGTATGACCAAAGAAATACACAAAACCACTTAAAACTTTGTACATTTTATGTAGAATGTAAAAAATTGGTTTGTAGATATTACAAAAAAATATACATTTGGTTAATGCTTTAATGTAAAATAATAAGTTGTATTGCTATTGCTGATATATGGTAGGTATCATTTTCTTGCCAGTACTCGTCGGACAGTCACAGCACGGACAAATTAAGCCGAGTATTCCCGTTATTAGTAACTCTGTCTTAATTAAGCGAGGGTTGGCATCATTGGGGTAAAGTCTCCTGAGGATGTTTGCATTATATACATGTGTAATATTAATAATAATAATATTAATAATAATAATGATTTAAAAAAAAAAAACAGAGGAGAAACCCAATACAAGTTTCCTCACGGTGGGTAGTTTGGATTATCACACCATCCTATTATAATGTAATGGTATTCTCATGTTAAAAGAAAGCCACCACGTCTGTTTCATTAAAGTTTAATACACAAGTCAGTCTAAGAAACAGTATCCCCCTCGTAACATAACCAGAAATTGATGGTCAGTAGTGATGTTACACGATGAATTTTGCACCTTCCGTAAAGCGAATTTCGTATGATTTTCACAAGGTGGGAAATTGTGCTTTACGAAGGGCTGGTGTAAGGGTCATGGTTGCTGATCACCCTACTGTTATGCATGTCTCCTGTCTGTCTGCTGACGAAAGCAGCATTTTGGTTTCCATATTCACTGCTCTATTACTAAGGTGAATAAAATATTGGTCAGGTATTGGATATTTTCTTGAATCCCTGCTTTGTTTTTGTTTACTATTTGGATGCTTTGTGTATCCATCAACGTGGATATACAGGGATCGTGGGTAATAGAATTGAAATGTGGGAGTATGTGAGTAAATGATTAGAAAAAAATGGAATAATTTCTTATGAAATTGTATATTTAGAAACTTGAGGATATTTGCGATGCATCTCTTCTTCACTTACTTTGACAAATCCTTTAAAATCTGATTAATGATTCAGTCCACGAAATCTATTTAGAAATTATGATCAAAATGAAAAGTTAAAGCTGATAATGTGAAGAACATTACACAGAAACGAAATTTTAACAAGATGAAACAAATATACAAATGAACAATGATATTCTATACAATGAAAAATAAATTAATTTTGGAACCTGAAAGTCAAAAAAAGATATTTCACTCCGAGTACGATAAATGGAACTAAAATATGTAAGGGATAAATCGTAAGAAAAGAGGCAAGATAAATATAGAGTTAGTAAAAATATGTGTAATTGCATTTACACACTGTTGAACAAGACCAGATCGAAAGATATATCATTTATGTGAAAAATGAGTGGAACTGACTGGATATTACTCAGAAAAGCATCCAAGTGAAAAATCTGTATAGTAAATGTCAGGTACACTATTGCAGCGATTATTTAAATATCTGACTTGATAATGTCGTTACTTGAAATTTCACATGAATGGCATTTTTATCTCAGGTTAACTTACCTGTAATAATAAGCACAGAATTGATATGAGGTAAGAATACTTTTCTATTTCCCGACTTGCGCTCTATATTTACAGTTTCTTACGAATGCAACTGTAAATAGAGGACTGGTAGCCTCATGAAATAATGGCAAAGCTAGTGCTCTATTTTTTACACTAGTGTCCCACTAGACTTATAAAAAAGGGCTTATGAAATAAACACAGAAAACCACCTCAGGGGTAACTACACTACGGTAATTTCTGTCACCAAAACTGCAAAAGTTTTGGTGACTTAGAAGGTATGAAATACTTATATGCAATAAACACATAACCAGGAACCGTTATTTATTTAATTAGGAACGTTCTGCTATCAGATCTATCGTGTTCGGATGGTCGTCTGCTAGTCAGTAGTGACGTAGTAATGACTTGGACCCTAATACATGACGTCACTGTCTGTAGTTTGGCAAAGTACAGAATTTAAGAACTTTTCCCTTCTTGCATCATTTTCTTAAAATCATAGATCTGCATATATATCATCTTACAATATTTTGACTTTACAAGAGATCTCTGAGTTATATTGTATTTTGGTGGCAAACTCACGAACCAATGGTGGGCTTTCTTTGCTTCTTTTCCCTCTTGTATAAATAAAAAGATACAAAAAAACGTAATGATACTGTTTTTAGTACAACTTAATTTCTCGGATGGTGTGGAGACAATTTTTTTTTTTCTATAATTCATCAACCGATTTCAAAAGTTATCACATATCTAAGGATTTATCTGACAAGCTGATACTCTCACTAGAAATCATGGTTACCATTTGTTTTAACAAAATGATTTCTGAATTAATTACCTCTCATTAGATATAATCCCCTTAATCACAGCTGCATGACCAAGGAGCCAGGCGTTTCTTCAAACAGCATAAGATAAGGCTTGGGCTTAAAATGAAAAATAAACAAATCGGTAAATTTTCCGAACAACGCCGCGTTACGAAATACCACAAAAGTGGTATCGATGGATTCCTCTCAACCTCTACTATTCATATATAGTGAA
>BOPN01000228.1:12500-20000 GCA_017312705.2 Penaeus japonicus
TTGAGAAGTACTGCGTTCAATTCGGATCTACAATGAGGCTTCAAATCACGGAAATATAAGATAATATTAACTGGCGATATTTTGCTCGAGATGTCTATGTAATCGTGGCAGTTTAACATTATATAATTGGTGCCTTATTTATATTGAATATTCATTTCCATACCTTTAAAAATCGTGGAGTTGTTTCTCGAAAATTCCACAAGTGAGATTTCCAAATTATCCTCAGGGTCTGCTCGTTTTCCTTCTTCCGATTTTCTGCTTTAGAAACATTTAGAAAGAAACGTTACCATGAATACAAATTAATAATCATAACATTAGAAATGACAGCCTCTAACAGCTATCCTAACAAAGTGTCAGAGAGTGAACTTTTTTTTTTCTTTTTTATTGCACCATAAGTTTTCGAAAAAAATAGCTTTGTGGTCTTAGGTAAGAATAAATATATTAGAAAGTGTCCCTACCAAAAAATTGAGGATTGAGAAATTGAAAAAGACGGTCAGTTACGTTGGATACAAAAGAGTCAGTTTTCAGTAGAAATGGTTCAACATTACAGAACGCCGCTTTTTTCAGCTTCATTTAATGTAAGGTGCCTAAGGGCATAACCTCTCTGCCCTTGACTGTAAATGCATTTGTAAATGGCCATCATGACGAGGAGGCGGTTGTTTCAGGTTTTTAAATTTAGAACTAGCTACATGTTCATCCTGGAAATCATACCAGAGACGCCAAAATAGGTGGTAGATGACAGGTATTGTTTTCTAAACAATGAATGATAAAACTTGTGATATGCCTTTCAGACAAGTTGCAATACTTGTGATATGCCTTTCAGACATGTTGCAATACCTGTGATATGCCTTTCACACAAGTTGCAATATTTGTGATATGCCTTTCAGACAAATTGCAATACTTGTGATATGCCTTTCAGACAAATTGCAATACTTGTGATATGCCTTTCAGACAAATTGCAATACTTGTGATATGCCTTTCAGACAAATTGCAATACTTGTAATATGTCTTTCAGACAAGTTGCAATACTTGTGATATGCCTTTCAGACAAATTGCAATACTTGTAATATGTCTTTCAGACAAGTTGCAATACTTGTGATGCCTTTCAGACAAGTTGCAATATTTGTGATATGCCTTTCAGACAAATTGTAAGATCTATGCGAGGGAGTTTTACTGATGATAAACCTAAGCATATGAATGTTTTTTTTTTTTTTTTTTTTTTTTTTTTTTTTTTTTTTTTTTTTTTAGTAAAGGCCTAAGTTAGATTTCAAAATCCGCATTATGGGAGTGGAAAAGCTACAGAAGTTCCGCTTATTCTCCATAAACGAAACTACGTGGAAAACTTCATGCACTCATGCACTAACGGACTAGAAGTCACTATATCCTACTGTGCTACTTGTAACTACATAGATTTAGTTCATGCTGACGGAATTGAAATCACAAAGATGGAATATTTGCTTGTTCCATCGGCATTAAGGAGACACATATTGCATAAATGACAGTGACTGCGAAAATTCCAAAAAATATATATACATATTAGACGCAGTGAATTAACCATACAGGGCTATCACATGAGGGTAAATCTTTGATATACTTCCTAAAATCTACAATCTATAATCTTCACGCAGGCCGTATTTCTCATCACAAGGGCATCTACGCTTCAACATGTACACGCTATTCAAAACATCAGGAGATTACTGTTATTACAGTAATTCTTGCCAAAACTCAAGATAATGAAAAAAAAAAAAAAAAAAAAAAAAAAAAACTTGACGACGGCTTCTTTTGGTTTTTGTCTTTTTTTATTATATCTTATTTGAATTTTGATATTAATAAGGAACTACATACGTTTGGACTTTGTGGATGATATAATTAACAATGATTTTATTGTAATTTTGTAATATTTATAACAACGATGCCTGTTTGAGTTTTAGAGAAAGTAAAGAAAATTTGTCCCTGGATGGCACTTCCATGTGAAACGTCCTCCATTTAATTCAGTGATATGATTGCTCCATCATTCGTTTAGATTAAGAATCACACTCCTCCCCTCCCCTGCTTCATTATTCGTTGTGAGATTAATAATCACACAAGAAATTTTGTATGGTTCTTGCCCCCACCCCCTTTTTCTTCCTTTGATGCTATCACGCATTTTGTTAGCAAGCATAATTATGATATAATATATTTTAATATTCGATTATGTGAGACGACCGTATAATCAGGGCAAGTGCATTATTGATGATAACAAATACTTTAATTTCTATCATACTGCAATTATGTAAAAGTCACCGTCATATATATATATATATATATATATATATATATATATATATATATATAGAGAGAGAGAGAGAGAGAGAGAGAGAGAGAGAGAGAGAGAGAGATACACATATATATGTCTATATGTATATATATATATATATATATATATATATATATATATATATATATATATATATATATATATATATGTATATATATATATATATATATATATATATATATATATATATATATATATATATACATATATATGTCTATATATATATATATATATATATATATATATATATATATATATATATATATATATATATATATATATATATATATACATATATATATGTCTATATATATATATATATATATATATATATATATATATATATATATATATATATATATATATATATACATATATATGTCTATATATATATATATATATATATATATATATATATATATATATATATATATATATATATATATATATATCTATATATATATCTATATATATATATATATATATATATATATATATATATATATATATATATATATATATATATATATACATACATATATATGCATACATACATACATATATATATATATATATATATATATATATATATATATATATATATATATATATATATATATATATATATATATATATGCATACATACATACATATATATATATATATATATATATATATATATATATATATATATATATATATATATATATATGTATATATATATATATATATATATATATATATATGTATATATATATTTATATATATATATATATATATATATATATATATATATATATATATATATATATATATGACAAACATACACATGTGAGAGTGTGCCAACGACTACAACTGGCAGTGTAAATATTGCCGATCTTTAATGGAACTATAAAAGCTATAAATATAAATCTTGGCTGTGAAGCCCATGAAGACGAGATCACCATTCCCGAGAAGGTACAGTTCCATCAAAGACACATACTGTGTTGAATTTGGACTTAGTTAAACTGTGAATCCAAAATCTAATCAGCCAATCAGCAGCTGCATACGGAAATATGTCACTACCAACCCCCTTTCCAGTGAATATGTCGATTTGCTATATGCTTTGACTGTTAAGCATCCAACACATAAAAAAACAGTAATTAAGCAATATGTGACAGACAGAAAGTAACGTTATCATAATAAGCATTAACTTAATTTGCTGTCCGCTCACCCCACAACTTGGCCAAAGAAATATGTGGAAAAATGGTATACTAATTCTCATCAGTAACGAAGTCAATTTCATGGTACATGATATTATCTTGTTTTGTTTATTTTTATTTCTATGATGGTGATGAAGTTTCAAATGCAAGAGATATTATGTATAAAGAATTCAATAAGATGAATGACGCAAAAACATATAGAGGTGCCATGAGGAAGCAAAATCAAATTAAAGTCATGAAAATAATGTTCCCATCCGAGAAAGTGAACGATAATGTTCTATTTTGTATCGTTCAATGAGCGCAGGTACCACTCGTGTCAATGGACTATATAGATATTGCCGCTATCAATCGTCAAGTAAGTCTGCTTCGCTCAGAGATGAGTGTGATTCGGACCTCTCACTGTCCACCCATTGCAGCCAGGAAGAACACATCACGGACGACGAAGGGGCCACCACACAGGAATAGCGCACCCTCAAGCGCCGGAGGCAGATGAGGCCTCCCTGAAAGAAATCAAGCTTACATCAGATATAGTAATGTGAGGGACACCGCATGAAGATGCAACATCATCTGACGACAGCCCATTCTCTTTGGACTGGCATGAACAGCGACACAAACGAAAAATGGCAAAGCAAAAGAGACAAACATGATGCGAGCCAACGCCATCCACGACCTCAGGACGCCAGTAGCGGTCGACTTCACGAAGGTCATTGCCAATCACGCCTTCGGGACGCCAGCAGCGGCCGTCCAACCGACGCCCTGCAGTAATAGAGCGAGGATCAGCTCGTGGCTGTTTGTGTCTCGGATGCGGCCCGATGCTCCTGAGGGCAACTCTGTGAGCCATATGAAGGGGGTATCTGGTGTCGAATATGAAAAAGTCGAGCAACGTCATGCTAATTACAGGTTGTATAAAGTCAGTGTTTTAGTATTAAACGGGATAATATCAAAGATCTATATAAACGTGATAACTGGGACAATGGTCTGCTTGTAAAGATATGGTATGACAAATAATACTCAACAATATTATGTCCCTAAATCTTGCAACATTTAACTGCAGGTCAGCCAAAATTGAATGTATTTTGTGTAAAGGAAATCTGAAGAGATCATGACATAGTTATCAGTTCAGGAATCTAATTTCCTTACTTCAAAATCAAATACTCTTTCGTTTTATGCTTGTTTTCCTGTAGACTATGGAAAGAAACTCTTTACAGGCAGACCATATGGTGGTCTTACATTCATGCTTAATAAATGTCTCTCCCGAAACATTGATCGTACTGAAACGCATGACAATAGTTTACTATGCACTGATGTAAATCTGGGAACCTGGCGTATCCGTTTCATAAAGTGCTATTCACCTTATGATAATGACACAAATACTTATAAATATTTTGTCTTATCGTTTGACGATTTTAATGCTCACCCTGACTCGTTATATGGCAACGAGCTCCTACAATTTTGTAGAGAACATCAGTGTGGGAGACCTAAAGTCCTTGCCAGGTGAGAGTTATACTGGTCTTGGTGTCTGATACGTGGTTACCTCTCCTTCGCTAACTCCGTATCATGCACCAGCTGATTGGTTCTGACCATAGACCTCTGCCTTTCTTTCTGGATATAAGGCATCATCTGTTCCCCGTTCTACACGTGATACAAAATATGAGGTATCTAATTCACAATCTCTTTTTCATGTATCAGAGAACAAATTGAAAGCTACTGACCTAGATCCTAATGATATCTTGTGTAATAATCACGGATGTAGAGACGAAAACTATTACAATGAATTGACAATCTTAGCCAAAGCACTACAGACATCAAGGGAAACACGATTATCGCGTGGTGATTCCAGTCATTAACAGGGCCCGAGAGGCTTACCTTCTTTTGCGGGTCTATGACAGGCTCTGGCAAAGTCTGTTGTACCATTAAGTATGTTTAACTAGGCTACAGTTTAAAAGATCTATAAAGTGCTGTAGGACACATAATGATACAATAATTGCTAACAATATAGCTAATAGTATTAAAAAGGACTCAAACCAACTCTGCAAGGAAATAAACAAAAAGAGAAAAGATCATGGTGCAGTCCCTGAGGCCATGTGTAAATGATGCATAGGACCCGCTGTAATGCACTGTTCAATGATCCTACGCACCCTATTGTCTCGACCAGGGCGGGGTGTGAAGGGCTTCACCAACGGATCTTCGTTGCTGTCAGCAACATACGGGATGCAATTCCTATGATTAACAGGTTGAATAGTCCAGGTCATGATGGACTGTCACCTCAGCATATAGTACACACTTATCCAGTTTTGCATGTCCTTCTGTGACTTATTTACATTACTTTGCCATTCATATATATTCCAGACTTATCGTCTAATACAATTATTCTGCCAATAGTTCAGGATAAAAACAAAGACTTTTCAAAAATAAGTAATTACCGGCCTATAATATCAACAGCAATTATACTCAAAGTATTGCAATGTGTTTACTAAACAAAACCAAGAGGCACATGCAAACATCCCAAAATCAATTTGCTTATAAGAGTGAATTAGGGACTGATATGGTGATATATACTCTCAAGCATGGATTGTGTAAGGCATTTGACAAAGTTTACCATAATTAGTTTTTTTTAGATATCAACAAACAAAGGAGTGCCTTTATATATTATCAATTTATTGCGTGTTTGGTACCGTTCACAACGGCTGTGTGTAAAAGGGAAATGATTTATGTTCCAGTCATTTAAAACAACATGAGGAACTCCATACCTGTTCCACGATTATTTGGATGGCCTTTCTGATGCATCAAACGAAATTATAGCTAGCTGTTCAGTCAATGAACATATTGTAAACCACCTTATCGATGTAGATAATAGTATGCTATTCTGTCCGTCTGTGTCTGGCATGCTGAATCTAGTCAACGTTAGTTATAGATTTTTATCAAAACGGAAACTGAACCTAAATGCAAACAAGACCAATTGTGTGGAATTCCTATCAGGCAGCAAACCCATTATAATCAGATGGTATTAACGGTGAACTTGGAGTTTGTAAATGAGTATAAGTATTCAGGAAATATTTTGATAATATGGATATGATGTAAAATTCATAACACGACTATATCACAACTGGGCTGTGTGCAAGAAGTAATTCTGTTTCGAGATTGTTTTAAAAATGCAATGTAAAGTATTTCTAATTCGTGCCTCGACTCACATTGAGCAGCGCAGACTTCCGTCTGCGACGGAAGGCAAGCTTAAGGCATCCTCTAATTCCATTATCAAGAATATTGTAACTAACTGGCACTTTGAACAGTCCCCTTGGTATAAAAAAGAAAATAAAAATGTTACGGTCTCCATATTACAGGAGAATACTTTCTATTACACTTTAAACGTTTTCTAACTATTCTATGTATTGCTTTGAATTTTTATAAATTTCTATTGTATATTATGTATCATATTAATCCGAAATAAAGATTACTATTATATAATTGTGTGTGTACATGTACCTATATGTAGGTATATATATATGTATATATATATATATATATATATATATATATATATATATATATATATATATATATATATATATATATATATATATATATATATATATATATATATATATATATATATATAAGCAATACCAGTATTACCATTACATCATAATCATTAATGATTTTATATTTTTTTTTTTTTTATTTTTTTTAATGATAATAAATCCATTAACTACCGAAGCAAAGGACATGGTAACTCGACTGAAACTTAGACGATACCATATAATTTCAATATATGAAAATGAATTATGAAATATACTTTTCTTTGTCATTTCTCCTGGAATTATTGTTTATAATCTTACATTTTCAAGAAAATCCTTGTTTTATCTGTATAGAAGTTCAATAATTCAAGCCCATAGAGTAATTAAAATAATCGATGTTACAACTACCGTTATCTTATTGATCATAATGACAGCTTATACCAATTTCCAGATTCCAAATAGTGTT
>BOPN01000228.1:25000-32500 GCA_017312705.2 Penaeus japonicus
GTGTGTGTGTAGATAATGATTTATGTATATGTATACAAACACACGCACATATATATATATATATATATATATATATATATATATATATATATATATATATATATAGATAGATAGATAGATAGATAGATAGATATACACACACACACACACACATATATATATATATATATATATATATATATATATATATATATATATATATATATATACATACATATAGATAGATAGATATAAATAGATAGATAGATATACATATATACATATATATATATATATATATATATATATATATATATATATATATATATATATTATCAATAACAGTAGTAATAACTGCACCAGATCTAATACCAGGAAATCCTATTTTGTCTTAACACGAAGTTCATGGTTTCACTAGGGTACTTGTACCAGGCTTCACCTCTGAAGCTATTTCTGTTATCCATATGCATATGAAGGTATTAATCCAAGCTGCATTAATCTATTATAGAAATTATTATATTATTATTATTATTATATATTATAATATTATATAATATATATATTAATTATTATAGAAATGAAGACCTTAAACTGTGTAAAAGAGAATAGAACAATAATTAGCGCCATACGTGGAACTTTCAATCAGAGCTAATGCAGAGTACCTATGTTATTAAAATCAATTATACGCGTTTAAAAGGATAATTATTTCTCGACATATTCCATACCCTATTTAATAGAGTGGTTATCCAGGAAATTGTAGCGAATCATTGTAGTTTAACTAAATGCAGGGAAAGCGTAAAAATAAATAAATAAATAAAAAATTGAGGGTAACCTAGACATAAAAAAAAATAAAAATCATATTCGACTGTTTTGCGTATTAGCAAGTAAAGGCAAAGGCATATATATATATATATATATATATATATATATATATATATATATATATATATATATATATATATATATATATATATATATATATATATTTCTATTTGAACCCCTTTCCCTGACCTTTTTATTATTTTTTCTCTATATTTTGTTTTACAAAGATAAATGTAACATGGGAGGCCTTTTACACCTGGCCTAACATGGCTTAAGCAAAAGGCTGTTTACCATTGTGTAATTCCTAGCACTATTTTGAACAACAAAGCTGGAACCGATAATGGAAACAGTTCGAGCGAAATTAATACATGAACCACTGTCATTGAAGTACTTTATTAGATTGCAGTCGGAAAGCGAAAACAGATTCGAAAATGAAGACTTTAAATACAGCTTTTATCATCTTGAGCAACAATCCTCTCTAGCTTATTACTTTATCTGAATGCTATACAGATTATCCTCTCTCTCTCTCTCTCTCTCTCTCTCTCTCTCTCTCTCTCTCTCTCTCTCTCTCTCTCTCTCTCTCTCTCTCTCTCTCTCTCTCTCTCTCTCTCTCGCTCGCTCGCTCGCTCGCTCTTTCTCTTTTTCTCGCTGTCTTTTTCTTTTCACCTATATATCCATGTTCGTGGTTTAACCTATCTACTTAATAACTATTATGATGATAACAAAAACATCAACATTACCTTTCATAATCATAATAAGAAGGATAGTAATAACAATGCCAATTACTCGGCTAGAAGATCAGCCATAAAAATAATGATAAGGATGATTGTGTAAGCAATAATAATAAAAATGATTATCATAATAAAGAGAAATTGAACAAGAGCTTCAACAAAAAGAAACTTACCATAGTCATTATTTCTTATTCTCTTTTTCTCTCTCATTCTCTTTCTCTCTCTAATTCTCTTTCTCTCTCTCTTTCACTCTCTCTCTCTCTCTCATTCTCTCTCTCTCTCTCTCTTTCCCTTTCTCTCTCTCTCTCTCTCTCTCTCTCTCTCTCTCTCTCTCTCTCTCTCTCTCTCTCTCTCTCTCTCTCTCTCTCTCTCTCTCTCTCTCTCTCTCACTCAGTCTCTGTGTACCCCTTGTTCTTTGCTCTTCCCAAAGTAGTTGCAGGAAAATTAGCAGGCGTTTGAAGAGAACATGTCAGGTGTATTTGAGGGAAGGGTGAATATCGAAAGATTAACAGAGATCAGGTGTGTCACCCTAATGGAAGGGTACGAACTGAAAGAGAGGAATAGAAGAATTGCAGGGGAACACGTTTAATGAGTGTTCTTAGCAAGGTGCATGAGAGAATAATCAAGGAATGAGAGTTAGGGTATACATCCTGAAGGAAAGATTGGATACCATATGATTTAGTTTGTATCCTATAACGCTGCGTCTTATATATGCATCTGTTAACCTGAGAGATGAGAAGTAATATTTTTTGTATGATTCAGCGAAGGAAGACTGGAATATAAGCTCTGATATCTGTAGCAATAAAACTACTATCAATTTGTCTGTTTCTATCATCTCACTGATTACCATAGAATACGATTGGAGAAAGAAATACTAAGACCCTCTCAATGTGTCTATACGCATTTAATTATCTCGATCTCTTTGAAAGTAAAGATGAAGAGTGGGTGTGAAAACAAGAGATAGGGAAGCGGTACACTTAAAAGAGAGGGAGACAGAGAGAGAGAGAGAGAGAGAGAGAGAGAGAGAGAGAGAGAGAGAGAGAGAAAACATGAGAGAGGGGAGCAGCACACTTAAGGAGAACAGAAAGAGAGAGAAGGAGAGGGAGAGAAAGAGAGAGAGAAAATGAAAGAAAGAGAGGGGAGAGAAAGAGAGAGAGTGAAAACAAGAGAGAGGGGAGCAACACACTTAAGGAGAAAGAAAGAGAGAGAAGGAGAGAGAAAATGAGAGAAAGAGAAAGAGGTAAAGAGAGAGAGAGAGTGAAAACAAGAGAGAGGGGAGCAGCAGGCTTAAGGAGAAAGAAAGAGAGAGAAGGAGAGTGAGAGAAAGAGAGAGAGAGAGAGAGAGAGAGAGAAAATGAGAGAGAGAGAGAGTGAAAAGAGAGAGAGAGGGGAACAGCACACTTAGGGAGAAAGAAAGAGAGAGAAGGAGAGTGAGAGAAAGAGAGAGAAAATGAGAGAGAGAACCATGATATCATTATAAGAAGAAAAAAGGGGATCCTGCGACCACCCAAAGTATTATCAAGGAGGTCTCGGCAAGTGATGTGATTGTTCGCGATAATGAAACGGGCGGCAGGCACGTGCGGCGATGATCAGCCGAGACATCGCCGGCGCCATCGTCACGAAGGAGGGAAGGGGCGGAACAGGTAATATTTCTTCCATAAGTTGAGGGTTTGAGAAGATGGGAGTGGACGAGACGGGAGAAATAAAGGCACGGGGATGGATTTTTTTTTCCGTGACGGTCTGGAAATAAGAATATTGTGATATTGATACTGATAAGACGATAATACCAATAGTAGTAATATTGAAATTACTTACAGGAGAACAAGTTGTAAAAAAAATAATAATAATAATAAAGAAAGAAAGAAAGAGTTCTAATGATAAATTTGACAGTAATATTAATATTGATAGTAGTGGTATTATCAAAGATGATAAATATAGTAACAGTAATAGTACGTAACTGCTTTTATAAGAAAAAAAATACTCTATATACTTTTTGGGAGTATACTAAAAGTCCTTGGATTATCCGGTTGTTATATATGAAATATTCTCGTTTAAACAATGGAGTTTTTTATGTTGAGATGAGATGGTGATAATTACAAAGATGACAATAATAATGGTAATATCATTAATATATCAATGAAGATACTTGTGACGTGATAATAAGAGGAAGATAGAAACTATTTAATATTACAATTTTTATCATCATTGACAATGATCATAGTGATAGTAACGGTGGTCACAACATTCAAAGCAACAACCACAGGAAAAATGTTTAGGCCGATCGCTGCGATATAAAACATTTTCTGTAGGGAATTCAGAGACATATATCAAAATTCCAATGCATACATATACATTGTTTTCGATAACACAAACCAATGTTTTCTAGATCTCATATGCACCGTAGGGAGGCCTAAATTTTCTAAGATTATGTTACAGTGCGAGGCATAATAATAATGTCAATGACAATATGATGATGATATAATGATAACGATAACGCAACAGGGAAAAGATAGTAATGGTGACAATGGGGATGATTATATTGCTATCAAGAATGAATACGATTCTTCTTCAGCTTATTTTATAAAGAGGAAAACAATAACAAGAATGGAGGAGACAGAGAGGAGAGAATAGGAAGGGAGACGGTTGGAGGAAGAAAAAGAGAATGAGAAAGAGAGAGAGAGGGAGCGAGAGGTAGATAGAGAGAGAGAGAGAGAGAGAGAGAGAGAGGAAAAATAAAGGTAGATAGAGAGAGAGCGAGAGAGAAGAGAGAAGGAAAAATAAAGGCAAGTAGAGAGAGAGCGAGAGCAAGAGGAGGAAAGGAGGAGAAAGGGAGAAAAAAAAAGAGAAATGAAAGAATAAGACAGAAAAAAAGAAGATAGAAAGGAGGAATGAGAGAGAGAAGGAAAAAAAGAAAAAGAAGGATTAGAAAACAAAGGAAAACTTCTCTCTCCTTCCACCTATCTCCTTCTCTCTCGCCTCTCCTTCCCCCTCCATCTCACCTCCCACCTTTCCCCTCTACTTCACCTCACTCCACCTCACTTCCCCCCCTCTCCGTACTCCTCCCCTTCCACCTCATTTCCCTCTCCCCCTCTCCCTCACCCTCCCCTCACCAGGCACCCGTTTCCCTCCCCCTGCCCCTCCCCTCTCGTCCCTCTCTATGCCTACACTCCCGAACGCTGAGCTTCTTGTGATCCGATTAACCCAACTGCACCATCGTACAAACTTCATGGATAACTCGTTTTTTTCTCTCTCTCCTTTCTTTTTATCATAATCATCCTTTTTTTTTTTTTTTTTTTTATCGTCATAGCTGTTATTGTCGTTTTTGATTTTTTTGCCCTTCTTCATGTCGCTAACCAAAGCCTGACTGAAAATACTAATTAGTTTTCATTTTTTCAACGTTCTCTCACTCCCTATTTCTCTCCATCTTTTTCACTCTCTCTTTCTCTCTCTCTCTTGCTTATTTCCATTCTCTTTCTCTCTTTATATATACATACATATATATACATATATGTATATATATATATATATATATATATATATATATATATATATATATATATATATATATATATATATATGTATATATATACATGTATAGATAAATAAATAAATGAATATAGATATATATATAGACACCCCCCCACCCACCCAGCCACACACACACACATACACATACACATACACACACACACACATGCATATACACAAATACACAAATACAACACACACACACACATATATATATATATATATATATATATATATATATATATATATATATATATATATATACATATATATATATATATATATATATACATATATATATATATATATATATATATATATATATATATATATATATATATATATATATATATACATATATATATATATATATATATATATATATATATATATATATATATATATATATATATATGTATATATATATATATATATATATATCTATATAAACATATATATATATATATATATATATATATATATATATATATATATATATATATATATATTATTATTATATATATATATATATATATATTACATTATATATATATATATATATACGATATCTAAATCTATATTTCTATAAATTTTTATATAATAAAAAAAAATATTTAAATATATATAAAAAAACATATATATATATATATATATATATATATATATACATATATATATAAATATATATATATATATATATAAATATATATATATATATATACACATATATGTACATATATAACCAGAAACACACAGAGACACATATATGTACGTCAGTAAATGCATTGTGTGTTCGTATGTATATAATATACATACCTATACATACATACATACATATATATATATATATATATATATATATATATATATATATATATATATATATATATATATATATATGTCCTCTGATTCCAGTTTACTCTTGCGAAATTTGCTATTTCGTCCCGCCATCTTGTCACTGGTCTTGCCCTTGGTCTGTTTGAGTCGTGTATTTCCCATTCTGTTGTTTTCTCTGTCCACCTGTTGTCCTGTCTCAGATATATATGTCTTGCCCACTGACACTAATTTTTTTCTTAATGATCTTACGTATATCCTCTACTTTTGTTTGTTGCCTGATCCATGTGGCTTTCTTCTTTATCCTGTCTCTTAAGCTACCTCGTAGCATAAGCCTTTCCAATCCTCTTTGAGCGCTTACTAATATCCAGTCAAGTACTTTGGTTGTAGTCGATGTTTCTGACCCATATATTATCAAAAAACCTTTCTCTTTATTTATAGTGGCAGACGATCGCGTAATACATTGCAATGTGTATCGATGGCACTCCAACCTAGCCTGATTCGCTATTTTATCTCGACTTCGCAGGATGTACTCGTCTGGATGGGTTACCCTAGGAATACAATACTGGGAAAATTATTAGACAATTCTGGCCATTCAACTGATTTATTCACATTTTTATTGATAAAAGGAAATTTTTAGACAGTAAATATGTTTCATTGTTTTTCCTTTATACATATATCTCAGTATTTTGTGGGACCTCCTTTGGCTCTAATAACTGTTTCAACACGTCTTAGCATGCTTCTAATGTAGTCTTGTGCTTTGTTCCTGATATCTGGATTTCTGTGCCAAACCTCTATCAACCGCTGGATGAGCTGTACTGTTGGTACATTTAATTTTGCTGACTTCATCTTTTAAGTCTTTCCATAAACCTTCAATAGGATTCATATCTGGGCTATTTCCAGGCCAATCAAGCACTTTGATGTCAAGATCTTTAAGATGACTAGAAACTCTTCTGGCTGTGTGACATGGGGCCCGTCATGCATGAATATTCCGTTATTGTCAGAAAACCATTCACGAAATTGGGGTACCAGGCTTTTTATTTATTATCTTAAGGTCTTGATTCAGAGCACCATCCACGATCTCTAAACGACCTGTACCTTGTGCAGATATGATGGACCAAACCATGACTTTGGAAGGGAACTTGACTGCAGTCTTCTGACAGTCAGGGTGGTCCTTCTCTTTTGACGTCCTCCTCACGAATTTTCGTTTATCACTCAGTATTTCCATCATTGATTCATCAGAGAAACATACCTAGATGCAAACAAAACAAATTAATTGCTTTTTTTTCACTCAAACTTAAATTACAGCTTTGTAAACCCCATTCTTCAAGTGGATTTCATCAAACATGAATAGGAACAAAGACATTTTTTTTTCAATTTAGATGCAGCATCCTGAATCAAACATGAAGTTTCGCTATTTTCTTTAGAAAAATAGTTATTTTAATTGATTTGTGTAGAAAAACAACGAATTCAGCAAAATTTAATGCATATTTACCTTTTCCCAGTCATCAGATGTCCAGTGGCTATGTGCCTCGGCCCAAGCCAGCCTTTTCTTCCTCATGGCCTCGGTTAGTCTTGGCACTCTAATTGGCCTACAGGCACGGTA
>BOPN01000228.1:37500-40000 GCA_017312705.2 Penaeus japonicus
AATACCAGACGTACAATGTCACCATACAACGTACAACCTTATCGCAAATTATCCTTCATTCTCTCTTCTACTGCACTTCTATTTGCGTCCCCTTCCGTGTCAACAGCCACTCCTGGCATCGCTTTATATCGCTATCAAGGGAGGTCCATTACGCATCATTATAGGTGGATAAATACACACCTTCAATCACTCTGCAAATCTAAAGCCCTGCATATAGCTCTGTCCTCCACGACTGCAATAAGTCACATTGAAAAAAAAGAAGTACCAGCGCTAATTATCATTATTACTCATTAGCAAATGGCCTCAAGAGACCTTCGAATTAATAAGGAAAAATGAACAGAGTTAGGGGGGTGGGGGTAGGGAGGGACGAGAAGGAGGAGCAGAGAGAGAAGAAAAAAAAAGAGAAAAAAAAAGAGAATGAATAGATCTAGGTCTTCGGACGTGGTTTTATCTCTTGTCTTTCCCCGAATTCAAGCGCAAGAACTCGATCCGGTCGTGCTTCATATTTCTCCCTCCATGCACGAGAGGGGAGAAAAAGGGCGGCACATCAGGATCTGCCAGACATGTCTTCATATCCTATCAGTCTGCCTTGTAAAACCGGATTCTGAATATGGAACTGTTTTCATACATCAAATAGACCGAACATAATGGCTTATAAAAAAAGAAGAAGAAGAAAAAAAAAAAAAGAATTTGAAACCTTTTCCAAAGCAGACCCGAGAGATTCTAGTGCTATCACCCGAGATGAAGATTTAATCCTGTTTAAACAGTCTTAATGAACTGGTGTTTATTTTCTATTAAACGGGAACCATATTTCTTCAGTTAAGCGAAAGTGGAAAATACGTAAAAGACACACAGAACCAGACTATTGAAGCGGAGAATGAATATGTATACGGCATATTTCACTCCAAGGCTGTTGTTTCATAAAACATACTAGCATTTTGGAAGCTACAAAAGGAGTGATGAGAGCTCTTTGAATTATCGATATCTTAGCCTCGCAGAGTATCTGGGGAAGGGTATGGGGGGGGGGGGACATAGGATTATATATAACCACCGAAAATGGTTTTTCGCTCTAACTTTGCTTGTAGAAAATGGAGCTTCCCTCCGGCCAGGAAAATACAAAAAAGTGAA
Organism: Penaeus japonicus; assembly: GCA_017312705.2. Classification (NCBI taxonomy): domain Eukaryota; kingdom Metazoa; phylum Arthropoda; class Malacostraca; order Decapoda; family Penaeidae; genus Penaeus; species Penaeus japonicus. Next base: position 38,629 of record BOPN01000228.1, read on the forward strand.
GCAACAGTTCCCGGTGTGTCGTGGCGGCGTGTCCTCGGCTAATATTCATGGGTTCTTCGTGGTTGAACACTTTGTCCCTTCCGCGAGTGACAGACGGACTTAATACCGACACTTGTAGATGAAATTGATCTCCGGTGTGCTATTCTGTCCGTGTGATGGATGGACGTGGTCGCTGTGTGTGTGTGTGTGTGTCGCATTTCTTCCTCTCCTCTCTCCTTTCTCTCAAGTTCTTTCTTGTCTCTTTTGTATTCATATTATACAATTTCCTTATTCAACTCCTGGCTGCCGTCTGGCGGACGCTCTTCCAACTTGCATTATCCTTCCTGTATCTCACTTCCAACCGTCCCCTCTTTTGAGAATCTCTTCCACCACCCCTCTGCCCCCTCTTCCTCACCCCACCTCCAACACACACACGCACACACACACACACACACACACACCCACGCACACACACACGCTCGCACACAAACGTGGAAAACCTCATGGGTACAATCCGGACAGCCCAGACGTCGCTTGGTTGTGTGTGGGTGGGACATTTCTGAAAATTGGATCCGCTATAGTGCATGTCTAGTACATACATACCTGACCCAACCCAACGAGAACAGGGTATATGTTGACCTTGTCTTCTGTAAGAGCACTTTCTCAGTCTCCTTATCAACGGTTGAATTGCAAAAGAGCTAGAAGGACCTTTATGTATCATGACCTTATCTTCTGCAACATATCTCAGGCAAGTTGACGATGTCTTCTATGAGTTCTCCTTTTTCTTCCTAAATGGGTCAATTGCAAAAGTGCTAGGAGGACCTCTTTATATTGTGACCCCATCTTGTGTAACATCTCTCAGTTTATTTCTCACTGGGGCCTGTGCAACAGAGGCAGGACGACTTCTATGTGGTGTCTGTCCTCTGTAGGCGCCCAAAAGTGCTGGGAAAAATGGCACTTATCGATGGGCAAATTAAATGGTTATGTTTCTTTCTTCTCAATCATTTCTTTGATATAAAATTGCAAGCTGTAGTGCTTACACATAGTTTGGTTTGGCAATACTGTGTTTTGCAGAATATGACTTACATACGAGTAAGACCATGCAAAGACAAAAGTAATATAAGAATGAATAAGTAGATACATGAATTATCGATGAGTATAATAATATTGCTTCTAATGATGATCATGCTACAACTTTTAGAACTACAGCTGCTCGTAATGATAATGGCACTGATTATAAAGATGATGATAGCACAGACTACCATAATGGTGATAACAGTGGGAATGGTGAAGGTAATGAGAGATAGCAATGAAACTGATAACAAGCTTTGAAATAGTAATAATAATAATCATATAAATATAATTGGATACAAACCGTCTACAGGTCCCGACA
>BOPN01000228.1:72500-75000 GCA_017312705.2 Penaeus japonicus
AAATAATGGAAAACAACAAGGCGATGGAAGACAGAAACACGGAGCGAAAGGAAAGAGTCACAGAGGCACTCGCCGTAACAATACACTAGAGGCATAAAGCAGTATATAAGTCATAAAGGCGAGGTTTATGTTCAGGCGTGACATGAATCTCAGCCCAAGGTATTCGCTGCTTTGGGAAGACAATGCAAATAAAGAACCCTTTGCTTAAGCCATTAGGCATAATAAGAAATCCGTATGGGATGTTAAGATGCGAGATCGGCTCCCTCTCATATGTACATATGTGTATGTATATATATGTAATTGTGTGTGTGTGTTTGTGTGTATGTGTGTGTGTGTGTGTGTGTGTGTGTGTGTGTGTGTAGATACACACATAAACATACATTGCATATAGGTATATGTGTGTGTGTGTGTGTGTGTGTGTGTATATACACACACATATATATATATATGTATATATATATATATATATATATATATATATATATATATATATATATATATATATATGTATGTATGTATGTATACATATATCTATATGCATACCTTGTCTATCTCTCTCTTAAATTTTCTTTCTCTAACTCTGCCTTTCTCTATTTTTCTTTCTCTCATTTTTTGTTCTCTTTGCCAGTATCTTATTATTATCCTTCACCTAATCTTTTCTTACGAAGTCCTTCTCTCTCTTTCTTTCATTCTCCTCCGCCAGTTCAATCCCACTTCTCCCAAAGCTAGTCTCTCAGGGCAAAAGTCCTGAATTTGTGTTCCCTTCTCACTCCTTCCCTTCCTATTCTCGACTTCTTCCTTCGGCTTATTATTTCCTCCCCCGCCTCTCTCTCTCTCTCTCTCTCTCTCTCTCTCTCTCTCTCTCTCTCTCTCTCTCTCTCTCTCTCTCTCTCTCTCTCTCTCTCTCTCTCTCTCTCTCTCTCTCTCTCTCTCTCTCTCTCTCTCTTTCAGGGTCTCTCTCTCTCTTTTTCCCTCCCTCTCATTTTGGGTCTCATCCCCTCTTCCTATTTCTTCCCCGTATTTCTCTCTCTCTCCCTCCCACCACCCCCCTCACTTTCTCTATCTCTCTTCCTATTTCTTCCCTCCATACTCCGTCTCATTCTCTCACTCTCCCAGCCTATCCCTTCATTCTCCTCCCCCCTCTCTCTCTCTACATACCCCCCCCCCCCCTCACTCTCTCCCTTACTCTATCCCTACCTTATTCCCTCCCTTCATCTCTCTCTCTCTTTATTCATCTCTCTTTAACCTTCCAGTCTCTTTCTCTATTTTATCTCACTCTCTCTCTATCTCTCCCTCCCTCACTCCAAGAACCCCCCGTCTCTCTATCTCTCTATTTCTTTATTTCTCTTTTTCTCTTTCCCTGTCTGTCTGTCTGTCTTTTTCTGTCTATCTTTCTCTTTCTCTCTCTCTCTGTCTTTTCTGTTAGTTTCGACTTCTCTCATACTTGACTTTCCCTCATTCATGACGTCCTCTCCTCCGACTTTCTCCCCCTCCGTTCTTTTCAGTTCCTTCTCCTCCCTCCCTCCTTCCCATTCGTCACCTCTTGACCTCTCCCCTCCTTCCCTTCTTTCCTCCAGTTTTGACCTCTCACTTGTGACACACTCCCCTTCCAATCTATCCCTCCTTCTTCCTTCCCTCCCTCCCTCCATTCTCAACCCTTCACCTCCAAATCATTCCCCTTCCAATCTATACTTCCTTCCCTAATTCCCTCCCTCCCTCCCTCCATCCTCGACCTCTTAACATACTCCGTCCTCCCTCCCTCTCTCTGTCATTTCTCCGACCTTTCCTAGTCGTCCTGCTCCCTCCCTTCTCCCACCCTCCTTTCCTCTCGTCACCTCCTACACTCCCCCACCCCCCTCTTCCTCCCCTCCGGTCTTTTTATCTGTTTTCTTTGTTTTGTGCACATAAAGAGACTAATTTAGTGGGTTATCTTTATGATCTACTACTGCTATGGCTATTGTATGTGCCAAAATGTTCAATTTTATGTAGGTATACCCTCGTTAGTATCACTCTCTCGGCCCTTTGAAGAGCCCTTATTTTAACATCGCTCAATCCTTAACGGTGCGCTCTCTCTCTCTCTCTCTCTCTCTCTCTCTCTCTCTCTCTCTCTCTCTCTCTCTCTCTCTCTCTCTCTCTCTCTCTCTCTCTCTCTCTCTCTCTCTCTCTCTCTCTCTCTCTCTCTCTCTCTCTCTCTCTCTTCTCTCTCTCTCTCTCTCTCTCTCTCTCTCTCTCTCTCTCTCTCTCTCTCTCTCTCTCTCTCTCTCTCTCTCTCTCTCTCTCTCTCTCTCTCTCTCTCTCTCTCTCTCTCTCTCTCTCTCTCTCTCTCTCTCTCCCTCTCCCCCTCCCTCTCTCTCTCTCTCTCTCTCTCTCTCTCTCTCTCTCTCTCTCTCTCTCTCTCTCTCTCTCTCTCTCTCTCTCTCTCTCTCTCTCTCTCTCTCTCTCTCTCTCTCTCTCTCTCTCTCTCTCTCTCTCTCTCTCTCGCTCTCTCTCTCTCTTGTTT